>VWZN01009431.1:54613-76211 GCA_013396955.1 Regulus satrapa | reverse complement strand
AAATAGTAAGAATAGGCATGTGGAGTCTTAAATAGGTTTGCTGCTTCTTCATCCTAATATAATTCTCTGCAAAATCTCATTCAAAATCCACTTCCCATTGCAGAATTTTTTAGAGTAAGTCAGAAGAGTCTTCAAAAATATTAATTTACTTCCAAATAGTTCCTAAAATTACTGTTTATTACCAACATCTGAAATATTTGTCATATTGTTGAGGATGTTCCTGCACTTGTTATAAATTTTCATTTACAACAGTTGTTGAAATCAAAATAATTTTGAGCAATCAAAATCACATGCAGTCAAAAAAATATTGTGATTTAANCACATGCAGTCAAAGAAATGTTGTGATTTAATTACAGGGAGCTTGGGCTGTTCAAAAATTTACATCTAGACCTGAGCAGAATCCTAGCTCATCTTCCTAATTAAAGTTAATATATTCTCTCTATATCTTCCCATTTCCATAGGTTATTCTGCATCTGGACAGAGATGGAGCGGAAATGTTGGACTGTAGTTAGAATATGAAAGAAACAAAAAGTGAGAGAAAAGGTAGAAGGAGAGAAGATCTATGAAAGAGGGAAAGACAAAACCACATTTTTCATGTGCTGGATTTGTCACAACACTGAGAAATTTCCATCTGTAATATTGTTTGCCCACATCTCCTCAATGGAGCTCACCAGTGAGGCTGAGAGTCCTGAGATGATATAAAACCATCATGAGGCCTTTACAAATGTGATACAGAAAAATCTGCAAGAGAGTGACAATTTGTCTTGTCTGTTCATTATTTATTCTGAAGTATCTTTTTTATTCTGAATCCCAGATTTATGTTCACTCTAGTTTATCAGATACAATTGTGGCATAGCTCTGTCAAAATCTTTCAGTGAGTGTTTCTAGGCACTTAAAGCATATGAAGTGCTACTGATGTCCTCCCTCTTCTTCATATTAAATAATGAACAGAAAAGTAAAATAGTATATTTTACTAAATGGAGATAAACTTGTTCTTACCATGCATACGGTAACTTATAAGTAAATTTGCTATAGTCACTTAACCATTCCATATGTCAGTCTTAGGATATGAGGATGTCAAAGAAAAATACAAGATTTTTTAAATATCAACCACTAGAAATGGAGTGAAAATTAAACAGAAACCAACCTTGCACCCCCCTCCCCCCAAAAAATCCCAAAAAACAAAAAACAAAAAAACCCAACCAACCAACCAAAAAAAACCCCAAAAATCTAACCAAACAAAAAATAAGCAGTGATTCTAGGAAAACTTTCCTTACCTGAGTTGTATATCTACATATACACCACCGTAGTTTCAGTTCGGTGAAGGGATGACCTACTTAGCTTCATGGAAGAAACTAAATGGCAACCCAGCACACTGAAAAATTTGGTATACACCTTATATTTTGACAAGAAGGAAAGTAAATTAGCCTTATTCTTAGCTTGATGTTGCACAGAAAGAAAATTTCAATTATCCAATGCTTCTTTATCACAAATGTGAGAATCTTTCCACAATACTCTTTCAGGTCTATTGTTTTACTACTAACTGTAAGTGATGTTTCCCCAGTGATTCCTGAATTTTTTTCTAACTAAACAAAACACTTATGATGTCAGCCTAAATCAATCTATCTGCACATATTGGTTAGTATCTGACATTTGCAGGCAGTAGAAATAGAGGCTTTTAAACCAGAGATGAAAAGATTACAGCTACCCCAATGGAGCTGCTCTATCTGGCATCACCTGTATTGTCAAGGGCTGCATAAGAAGTGCCTTGATGCATTTATTAGATATTTGTGTTTAGAATATATCTATTGATACTGGATGTAAAAGCTTATTCTGCATCTTGTTAATGTGCAAATCTAAAATAATTTGTAAATACCTCAGTCAGGCTGACAGAAAGGGTTGTTGACAGTGCTGCCACTGTGGAAAGAATTCCTTACACAGAAAACAATCTGGCACCAAAAAACTTGAATCACCTGAGACATGAAAATGCCTCCAAATTACACTGCCCACTGCTGAATTGTGTGCAATTATGTCCGTAGATCTCTGAAGAAATGCTGCATAGTGACTGGCTTAAAAATCACCACCGCAGTCATGTTGTGGGCTTTTTATGTCATTATTTCACAACAGACCTCAATTTTGAAATGAAATGTATTTCTAGAGGTACACCTGGGAATGTCTAACATGGATAAATAAAGAAAAAGAAGAGAGGATGTCACTGACACAAAAAGCATAATGCACAGTTTAAAATTAAGTTGCTTACACATAATTTGCCAGTAACATATTCAGTTGCATTATGTTCATAAATAGCCCAAGGCAAAGTTTCCCTGTAGGTACAAGTTCTGCTCAGCATGTAGCCAGTAGGATCAGCTACAGGGACACCTTGACTCTGACATTTCTGTATTCCAAAAGAAAACAAATACATAGATATGTAAAAAAACAAAAAAACCCCAAAAAAACAAAAAAACAAAAACAAAACAAAACAAAAAAAACCAAACAAACCAAACCAAAACAAAACAACCCAAAAAAACCCCCAAAAAAACCATGCACATTTCTTCACTGGTGAAAATTCCCTATAGTCTGATTCCAAACATAAAGTATAATTGGGCAATTAGACACAATATTAAAAATATTTATGGATATAATTGTAAAATTAGTATACTGCATATAACTATATATCTTATTGTGTTAATATGTAATCAATACAACCTTATGACTATTAGCCATATTACTGAACTAATTTTCTCTTCCCAGGTATTTTGCTTGCTTTAATTCACTGACAAGAGGTAATGACATGTCATGCAATGCAATTATTCAAATCAATAACCTTCCACTTCATAAAGACAAAGTATAACATTAACATTGGATACTAGATCCTAGTTCATCTTGTTTTATCCATCTGTGAAAAGACAAAGTTTTCAGATTCTAATACAGAATAAATTACACATACTGTAAAAACTACTCACACCTATATAGGGTATCTATTTTCCATTGATGATTGTCTCCTTCACATACCCAGATCCAGAATGGATACAAGTATTATGGTGCTAAGTACTACTGCCAGAGTGAAGTATGCACTCCTCAGTCAATTTTTTCTTTTTATAAAGGAGGGGAAAAAAATGATATATCACTTAAAGCAGTCAATCCAATAGACCAGAGCATATGTAAACCTAATTACACAATGTGATGGACTCACTTCATTTGCCTAAGGATAGTAGCTAACTACTATCTAGGATGTCCTAAGGTAACATTGCCCAGAATTCAGGCCCAGATAGACACAAATATCTCATGTGTTTTTTTTTCTTTTTTGTTAAATGTTCCATAGCATCCCAAATGGCAATCCCAGTATATCAGTTTTCTGCATTTTTCAAAGGATTTCTCTTAAAAATGTGGCAATAAAAAAGAGTTACTTAGGTTCTCTGCATCAAAGAAATGCACAGAATAACTTTCCACTTATTATCTTCAGCCATGAGCATTAGAAGGTGTATATTAATATATATATATATATATATATTCTTCTTTTAAAGTGAGGATGAAAGTTGCAAGACTTGCATTATCTCATGAATCTGAAAGTATATCCTTAAGAAGTAATCAAAACAACTGCAAGGCAAGCAGTGAGGAAGTGACATTAGCAGAAGGAGCCTTCTTAAATATTTTATACAGTAAAGCTTCTGAGATATCTGTCTTAGAATAAAAACAGCTAAAATTCTGTGTGAATTAATGGCTCCATCCATCCAGTCATCCAGTCATTCCTTTCCTGAGGGTCCTTCCAAAATTCATAGTACTTTTGGCTTTTTCTCCCCCTCATCCTACCTTTTTGGCTCACAGACTAATTATTAGAAGAAAACACAGAAACATAATTATGGTAATATAATTTAAATTTGCTCCTGAGTTAAAAGGCATCCTAATCCATATCTCCTTAGCTAGAACCCTCCCATAAAACTGCATTAATTGTTTTGTGGGAAAAAGATTTTACTGAAGATGTCTTTCCTATTTGATCCCACAGTTTGATCTTTTCTGTCTTAAACGATTCTGAACAGAGGCATCACACCTAAATACCTGGAATGACCTGTGCCTGGTAATTTAGGTCTAATTGTGGCCTAGTTGTGTTTTGTGCATATTCAATTTCTTTCAGGCATTTTGGACTTGCTACAAAAGAACAATCTGTCTGACAACTGTTACATTGGTGTTACACTTATCATGCACATAGAAAACATTGTTTGTTTTTCAACACTACATTTGCTGCTCATAATCACTTACTTGCACAGGGCTGCAATGACCATCATAGAATCATTATCAGGAAAAAAGTAAAAAAAAAGTTCAAAGAGTGCTTGAATAAAAGCCAATATTAAGACTTTTAATTCCTGAAAGATTTTTCAGTCAGCTATTCAGAATTTTAAAAATGCACAAATAAATTTTCTCCTTACTAAGAAAAAAATGGAAAGAAAATAAAGAGAAAGAAAACCTCTATTTACCCTAACTTTTTAAATGCTGTATATTTTGGCAAAAAAAAGTAATTTGTGGAAGAAAATAAAACAGCTGAAGAGGATTCGCAGTGGTTTACTAAATTATTCATTCAAGCATTATTGATCTCAGATGAATTAGGAAATGGCATGCTCTAGCTGAGCACAAAGTTATTCATCTTTGATTTTAATCTTAGAGAAAGCTGAGTTACATTACATTAATGAAAACCACAATAAAATGCAATAGGCAATTTCCTCACAAAATGTTTAACAACATAAATTAAGAAACTGCTTATGTTCACATAGTTCAATAGAAAAAAAATCAGAATTTTGACATTTTTCTAATCAAAAGTATTTAGGAAAAGTACAATGTGGTAAAAGTGCTTTAAGGAGAAGGTGCAGCCCTCTGTAACTTTACCCGGAGCCTGGAGTGTTCAGTTGCTGTTATAGATCAGCCATCAGAGGCACAGAACTCAGGCATTCATAGTTTTGTCTAAAAGGACATAAATGATTTCACTTTCAGCACAGTGAGGGTTTTTTGTTTGTTTGTTTTATCCAATGATACTTGGATCACAGGTAGAAATTGCTTTATCAAAACTTTGTGTGAGATTTACATTGCATCTGAGTGTTTGACTAATAAGATGTTTTAGAGAATATAGGTGGCAGAAGTAGGGAAACAAGCAAAAAAACCCCAAAGAAACCATAAAAAACAAGCAGATAAGACTTGTTGGATATTAGGTATATCAACAAATTCAGTTCAAGAACAGAAAGGCAGAGCATCTTTCTAGGTGTTCACAGAACATGTACAAGGTGAAACACTTTGCAACAGACCATGTGAAGGAATGAATGAAGAATATAAACATTTTTATTTTAAGCATAGTTGGCCCACAGATAGGGTAGGATTATTCTCTAGAACAGATCCCAACCCAGTGAGTTGCATGTCTCCAGTACAGACCGTGTGATATTCATTCATCCTTCCAGAGGGTCTTCAGGTACCCTGAAATACAACAACAACAACAACAACAACAACAACAACAACAACCCAAAAAAACAACCAACCAACCAACCAACCAAAAAAAACCCCAAACAAACAAACAAAAAACTTCCACAATTTTATGGACAGAAAATTTAAACCCACTCTCCAGGTTGATTTTCTCTTAAGTTACAGAAATTCAAAATACAATCACCTAGCCAAAATATTTTGTTTTTTGGCTACAGCCAAGAACAAGTTTCAGCCCATCTTTGAAAGCTGCACTGTTCTGCCACACAAGATTTATATAGTCATGAAACAAAAGAAAGATTGAGACTTCTGGATGTTTTTTAATATGGTGTTTAGTTAACTCTGTTAATATAGATAAATCTTTGGATATAATCTTTATAGGAAGAATTCCTGATTTCCATATTAAATAATCTTAAACGTTATTACAAGAATCACATTTTAAAAGTAATTTCTCTTAGATGAATTCCCTAATTCCTATGCTAAAACATCTGTCTTACTCTTTCACCAGACAGAAAAGGAAATTGTCTTTTCATTTTCACATTGTGGTAAAGATACAAGTATAAAAATACCCATGTTTTTACATCATAGCTGCTGTTTTCCCCCTAGATTAGGCCTTAAGTGTCTTCTGACTCACCTAGACCTGCTAGGTTAATGCTGTATTCTTCTAGCCCTTTTATAAAATGTATAAAAACCTTTAGACTCTCCTATGAAACCCAGAGTTCATAGTGGACCCCCAGGGGTCATTAAAATGAGACATGTCCGGCGGTCTCAGTGACAAATTCTGCAAACCACCCGTGAGTGGGTAGCTGCAGAGACAACGCTGACCCAGTCTAGATCACCCTGAAGGAAAACCAGGCAGAGGAGAGATGTTGAGTATTGTGTGTGTCAGCAGCCTGCTGGCCAGTGGGCAGGGGAGGACCAGCCAGAGCAAAAGGGCACTGAGCTCCTTGCTAACATCACACTCCTGGGGAGAACATCATGGCAAGCAAGGGGGGCTCCCTCGATTAGCACTGGAAAGAAAATGAGTTTACATTATGATACAGGAGAACTTTTTCAGTTTATCCTATAGATAAAATACTATTGTCTCAATAATCTTTGTTTTAATACACATGAAATGCAGATATTGTTTGACTACATCAAGCCTGATTTAGACCCCTGTGCTCAAGGATGTTCAAATTAAAAGCTTTTAATAGAAAGACACGCAGAAAAACCATATGAGTAATCCAACTTTATAATTGTAGTACAGCTGTGCAGAAAAAACAGTGAGTTCTCATTCACATAAAAAGAAACTGTGAAAGGCTCATTAAAAGAGATCTCTGACAATATTAGAGGTCCTGTACCCCCTTGGCTGTTCTGTCAGATGATTGACTCCATCTGTTGAAAGTGTGTTTGTAGTCTGTTTTGTCAAAGAGTGTATTGTAAGGGTGTCTATTTACAGGAGGTATAAACATTGGACAAAGGATAAACTTATAAGTTGGAAATTTAACCCAAATCTGGTTGAACACACCCTTTGGAGGAAAGACAACAGACTTTTACCTGCAAAACTGGGCTAGAGGCAGAGTTGTCATGGGGTGCCTTCTGCTCTTCTGTTACAGGACCTGGGGAGACTTTTTTGTCAGCTGTGACATAAGACATGGAGTTGATATATTAAAACAGTGGAAATCTATACCTTGCCTCAATTTTTTTTTTCCCCCAGAATTATTAATCTTAAATCCATAAATCATAAGAATTTTGATTCTAGCAAGCTATTAAAATTTTTTCAAGTGAAATATATTTTTAAGATATTTGCTGTATTAGCCAGAAATGTAGTGGTCTTTTAATTTATTAGTTTATTGAACTTTAACATAGAGACACCAAAATATTTGCAAAACTTTAGCCCAAAGAGTAGATAATTTGCCTCATTTAGTACAAGTTTCACATATACTAGAGTGGGTAGCATAATGCTATATAAATATCTGGTTTTTGTCTTCCATGATAGCACACACCTGCTATAAGAGATGATATAAGAGATGATATAAGAGATGATATAAGGTTTGCTGTAGATTTTTCTACAGCCAAAAATTATAATCTGAAACAGAAAATAGTAATGGAAGAAAAAATGGATTTAATTCTTGAGAAAGAGCTCTAACAAAAATTCAATATCACACATCTTGTTCTAAGAGTTGAGAGATGCAGTGAATCAACATGAAAGACACTAGGAAACTACAACAAGTCTCTGTTTAATAAGACTTTCACAGCTTCTTTGCATGTGAAATCAAAATTCTTCTTACTTCAGTGGCTGTAATATATTGTGATTGTATTCTATTATTTTATATAGACTACCGAATGGATTTTGTGCAGCTCAAGTTTTTGTGCAAAGCTTCATACCATTGGGGCATCTTCTTGCATATTAGGAATTTTGAAATTAATGAGAAGATTACATTCATTACATAAAATACATTGATGAGAAGTTACAGAAAAACACTAGCTGGAGGAATCAGTTGTTGACAGCTGAAAGTGGCTGTTGGATTAACAGAAAAAATTACTCAGTGTGAAAACCAGCTGACAATTTGAAGGAATTTAAACCAAAATTATTTCTTTTTTTATTAGTGGGTTGGTATTTTCTCATGCAGTATATAACCACTTATTCCAGTACTAAGTGAAATTTAATGCATTGATAAGGTTTGCTCTCTTCAGTGATGGACTGCTGAGCCAGAACACCAGTGACTTGAACCATTTTCTGGCCTTTCCTGCAGCTCACTGGCATGGGTAGATTGACTGGTCCATGTACCCAAACAAAACTCTTTCTCCTGAGAAACTTTCAAGTGGTTGTGAAGCATGGCTGGAGAATAAATATGAACAAAACTCAGTCTTATCACCTGATAAGAAGAATGCTGGAGAAATACACAAGGATAAATTCAATTTGAAAAATTACTGCACTGTAAATGCATAATATTATTTTCATGACTCCAAATAAATGTCAGAGGTGACTCAGTCACTCCATATCTCTCTATCTCTGCTGCTGCAGCTACCTGGTTTGAGACAGGATGGATGCTGAAATGTCAGGGGGAATATCAGGTAAGAAGTCTGCGCCCTCTGTTTTGTTCAGCAGTTTTCCTGCCTTTTTATTTCAAAGTTTCTAGTAAAGCACATTCAGTTAGGATTAATGGACTTTTAAGTACTAATATATGAAATCCAAGATAAGCTGCATAAGGCCAGAGAAAGGTCTTTACCTCTAAAACTCAAAGGTCTGTTGAACACTAACAGCTCCCTTTGCTGCTGATCAGAGGAGAATGAAATTTGCCTTAAATGGGAAAAGCCTTTTTTTTACTTCTCTATCAGCTTGTACCTGTGGTAACAGTTAGTCTGAGTTGGGACTGCTGTGCACCAGAGATGTAAAAGTTATTTGGTCACCTGTCAAGGACACTGGAAGACACTGTTGTCTGGGCAGCTGTTCCTGAAGCATTTCTCTAATAATCTGCATGAGTGAATGATCCATCTCCTGGAAAGGGCTGTATTCTGTTCCCTCACAACTAGTCCCACATAAATAAAACACATAAATAGTGCTCTGAGATTTTATTCATTCAGTGTTTCTCTTCCCAACAGCTAGACATTGATTAACATTGGAAGGCATGCAAATGCATTGCTTCACGAAACTTTATAAGAATAGTTCATTACTGGTGTTAAAATTCTCTTCTGGAATAAAAATCCAAGCTTTTTTTCCAACTTTAGCAAAATCAGGTGTCTTTTATAGAATGCATCAAATACCATAAAAGACAATGTTGAAAAATAGTTCTCTGATAATAATTTACAGTCCAGTTCACTGAAAATGTCCAATAGATTACAAAATCACTTTCTGAGAGGAGAAGTTGTTGTGATTAAAGTAGTTGTCACATGAAGATGAAATTTTGTTGTGTTTCAGGATATTCTCCTTTTGCTGGACCTTATAATAGGAAAAGAAAACATTAAAAAAAATTTGAAACCCAGTAAGTTAAGATAATGCAACTCTACAGCATTTGTTTCCAAGAGCATCAGCAGTTCCCATTAATTTTAGTAGGCATTATTAGCTCTCATATATTCAGTCTTTTTGAGATGGCAGATTTCCCAAGTGATATGAGTTGGATTTTTTCCAGAAAAATCAATTAATGGATCCTATCTACTTTGGTCAGTATAAAATAATTCAGATTATGTATTAATTTAACTTTTAGAAGAGGTAGATTTCATGCTTTTAACTTTGAGATTAAATTTAAATATATCTTAGGCCAATTCTATTGTCTCTATGGCCTCATATTGCCACATACTAGTTTTGACTTTTGTTATTAAAAAGACTATACACACAGAAGAATTGTTATTGACTTTTGATAATGGCAATCTATGCTTATGCCTATACTGAGTATCCACCCCACAGCACTGAAGGACAGCAGAATGAGCTTCAGCATGAACGTTTCACCTTTGAGCATTTGGCTTCCCCCACTCCAATCCTATAAGCATGAACTAGAGGTTGTAAAAGCTGTTGCCACCATAAACTGAACTGAAAAGTAATGCAAACAAGAGAACGGGAAATAAACTACTCAGCAGAGAAAGCTCATGGCTACACCTAAGTCAAGCCGAAATATGAATTTAACAGTGTTCATAACAAGGAGATCAGATGCAGCAGCTGTAAGTGTGGCATTTGTCAGTCATGACAGAAAGATCTTTTCTGCACAGTGTAAGCAGAGAAGTGCAAAGCAGAGTGATAAGTGCAACTAAATTGCATTGAGCTTCATGCATAAAAAATGGTCTGAGATTATAAACATCTTGTGTGTGCCTGTATTCTCTGCCTGTGTTCATCTGCTCCTGGGCACTCCCTTGAGGAATACCATGGCTACATTCAGGTAGGTAAAGTATGTATAAAAACTGTGTCGGTCAACTTTTGTACAGAAGATTACTCTCCACCCTGAGGAATATTTTGACAGTGTTTCATGCAAGGAGATCAGAAGAAAGAGTCAGAAGAAAAAAATAAACTCATCCACTCAAGAAATGGAGCCCAAAATCAATGGGATTAAATTAACAAAGAAAATACAAAAATTTTTCCACCAGGAAGGAGAAACAAAACATACAGACACAGAAGAGGAAAGACTATAAAAAAGAGAAAAGAAGGGATCTGGACCTTTAAGCAAATAAGTAGCAAAATATCAGTTAATGTTAGAATGCTATTGCCAAAAAGGAAAAGCCTCAATCTGGCTGAAACAAAATTTTATACTGGGGGAGATTGTGAAAAAGTTAATATAAATTCCTTAAAAACACTAATAAATGTCTATGTCTAGCAACTTTTAAAAATATGTAAATTAATGATGCATCTTAGATTAAACTAATACATGAAAGTTATGAAGTATATTTATTTCTAAAAAATAATAATATTTAAAAAGCAAAAAACAGGGAAAAAAGTTGGAAGAAGGGATAGCAACCTAGTATGCAAAAAGCAGGTGTCAGTAATTCTTTAAAGATTCTAAGGAAAAAAATTGATAGAGTTTAATAATGGTTAGATCTAAGTTTAATAAAGATTCAATCTAAGAATTAGGAAAAGCTTTTGATAAGGTTTCTAAGACCATGGATCAAGCTACCTGGAGTTACCTCCCCAAAACCATTTAAACACCAGTATTTGTCCTGGAAAGATAGATAGATAGATAGATAGATAGATAGATAGATAGATAGATAGATAGATAGATAGATAGACAGATAGACAGATATAGATGATATAGATATAGATATAAATTAGATATAGATATAGATATAGATATAGATGATATAGATATAGATAGATTTTTAGCAGGTATATAGCATTTCTCATACACATAGCAGTTTAATTTGAGGTGTTTTTAACTCTTTTTCAGCCATACAAGACACATAAATTAATATGCACATTTTAGGGAGTCTAAAGCCAAATTTTTCATTTGAAGTATATACAATTCTTTACCAAAAGAAAGAAAAAAGCATACTAGGAGTGTAAAACTGGAATAGCAGCCAATTGTGAGTGAATTAAAACCTCCTGTGCCTCTTATGTACCACATAAGGCATAAATACATTGTAGTTTAGAGGCTTTAGATCCAAATTAATGACTGGAAAAATTAAAGATTTCATTGAAGTGGATTTGGTAGCAAGAAAACATTTAGCTTAAAACACAGAACTTTAACATGACTTCCAATCTACAGTTGTTTCCTTATTTCTAGTTCTGAATACATATTTGGAGATGTACATGTAGAAAAACAGCATGTCGGGATGAGAGACAAAATGACACCAGCAACAAAGGCTTTGCAAAATGATTAAAATGTTCTGCCCTTGCTGCTACTGCTGTGAAGCGTCTGAATTGTATGACTCAAAATCAGAACCATTATCAGATGCAAATAGGAGGCATAATTTCAGCCAATAAGACAGAAATAATGTCTTTGAGATGACTGAACATTGCAATTATGAAAGCCATACAGAGGGTAGGATTCTCAGAGGATTAGCTAAAGAGAGCAGCAGAGCTGCTCAAAAGGTAACAGTTTTGCACCTCAGAATCTGATCCTTTAATAGTATTTTGGTTTTGTGGTAGTTTACCCTGGCAAACTTGAAATAAAAACCATAGCCAGACAACCTCAAAAAAAGCCAAAACCAAATGCAAAACCAAAGAATCCAAGACAAAACCCAAACCACCCCACAAAAACAAGAATATGAAGCTCAAACTGTTCATGTTGCTTATACTTGGTATCTCTTCCACACTAACAGAATCCCCTGGGGTTTTTTTGTTTGGTTGGTTGTTTGTTTTCTGCAGCTTAATGTAAATAAACTTGAAAAAGCATCACTAACCAAAATAATGACAACATATGTATTCATGTGTGTCAAAGTCCAAGCTAGACCTAGCACTATTTAAAGGCTCTGTTCCGGATTTTGTTATGAATCTGGCCGACGTTCCTCAGCATGATGGGCTTTCACTCCTGCTCCTTCTGCTGAATGCAGAGCATTACTGACATGAGCAGAGGTGGACTTTGATGGGCCCTCTTATCACCCATCAAGATTGAAACCACTTTTCAGAATATGATTGAAAGGTTTGTTGATTCTGCACGGTTCCTTATGTTGAACTCTTGTCATGGGTGAGATGAACTGAACAAAATCATGTATAGATTTGAATACTGGGATTTACTTAAGATCTTTCAATTTTATGGCTTTTACCCTTTTTGATTTTTTCACCCACTCACAGATTTTCCAAAGCCACATTCACTCAAGCCATCACTTTCCATTGCTGGGCAGAAAACTGGGCAGAGCCATGTCAGCTGTGTGCCAAAAAGTTTTTCCAGCTTGTTTTTCCATTTTACATTTTATAGCTTGTTTTTCTCCATTTTGACTCTCTGTTTGGAGATGTGCAATGCATCCAAACTGGTGGTTCTGCCTCATGTTTAGCACTAATCACAAATCAGCTTGTGTCACTTCTTTTAGTTCTTTAGTTCAGATCTTGTCAAAATTTACAGCCAGTCTGTACCTGTTGCAAGTAGAAAAAGTAGGATTATTTTTGGGCTTCCAAGTGTTCTGTTTCAGTCATTCACACATACACAGAATTATATCTCACCAATCAGTATTCATAATCTAAGGTACTCACTCCAACCCTTCAGATTCCCTTCTCCTTTTGAGCATTTGGGACCTTTCCACATCTTGATTTGCATTTACTTCTTAGGGAAATCCAGCGGTGCCTGATCTCCCCTCAGAGCTGAGGATGAGGGAAGTCACCACATCTCTTACTACAGGACAGTGCCTGTTCCTAATAATGGTCCATAAAAGTTTTCTTTCCCATGGACTATGTGGAGTGACTGGGGAAATGAGCTAGGCTGAACTTACATTTTGTGAGGGCTCTTTCCTATGTCACTTACACTAATGACCTCAAACTAATAGTTCTGACAAAAATTATGATCCTTTGGGCATCTATGCATTTTCTTTATAATTTGTGTATAAGTTTGTTTCCAACCTAAGAGTCCTGTACTGCTTAAAGACTTTTGAAAATGCTACAAGTTGAAACAATTTATAAAGAACTTCACAGAAACAAGCTCATTTAAATATGACCAGGAAAATTAAGGCCTAAAAATTACAAATATTAAACACTTGCAAATATAGTTCTAAAAATTGTATAGTCCTACTTCTTCCCCTTGTAAGTGGCATTTAGTTTCCTGCTTGTATGTTCCACCCACAAGGAGCAATAATAAGAAATTCTTGATGTGGTTGTACTTCCAGGCTATCTTATCTTATATGATTTACTATTCATCCATTTCATCCCTGAAAAAATATATATATATTAATCTACAAACTTACTGGCAGGTGTGCATGAAGTTGAATTAATGCAAGAACATTTGCCTGAAGAGGACATTAGAGGTAAATTCTGGTTGTGATCTGTCTGGGATTTTCTCATGTTTTAGTATGCCTTGACCCGCTCATCCTTTTTAATGTCTGCAGGCACCTCTGGGAAACTGCAAAGAGCACTGACAGGCTGCTCTTCTCTGATAAAAGGCAGCAAGAGAACATTCAATTTCAAAGGTTTGTTTTGAAAGGACAGTGCTTGTTGCAAGGTGGCTACATTAAAAAATAAATCTATCTTTGTTGCACCAGATTTTGTTGTCAGTTAGAGTCTTACAATTTCAGGAACAGCTGAGATTTGCACCTCTGCAACTGATAGGAAACCAACTTTTTATGTATTAAGGCAGAAGAAGCAATTTCCATTACAGTTTTTTTTTTTTTCCCTATGTATTTTTTTCCTTTTTCAAATTCTTTTCCTTCAGTTTCTTGGAAGAACTTGAAGCTGTTACTTTTCAAGCTGAAAATTTCACACTTCAGAGACCTAGATGGCTAATATTGTACCTCTTGAGCCTGCATTATCTCTGTGTATCAGAGTGCATCAAGTGTTTATCTCTGCTGTTCTGGTTTGAAAAGATTGGTGCTTTCCTTTTACTTCATAAATTGTTTCTCAAGTATGAGAAAAAGTGAGAGTCTCTCCAAAGTGGATTTCAGTGAATTAATGTATTTTTGTAGAAAGCTAAGAAAAATATTTGGGAACCACTGCAACATTTCTATTAAGTTATATTTTAGATAACAGTTTAAGCACTTTAACCATTCAGCTACTAAAGCCCACTACACTGTATGTTCCTTTTACAGGTATCAAACAACTCAAAAGCCATAGAAATCACTGATATGAAAAATATCTTGTTAAAAGTAATGTCTGTGTTGCAGGTGTGCTGTCACTTCTGCTGAGGATTTAGGGCAGTCAATCCAGTATTCAGAGCTGCTCCTCTCTGCTTCTTGTATTCACATGCTCTCTTTTGTCTCTGATCTCTTTGAAGAGCAATTTTTTAATAGATATAAACTTAATATGCAAACTGGAGCATAAATACTTAGCTAGTAACCCTCAGACACTGCTACAAATGCAGAGAACTGAGATGTTAAAACAGCAATAGCAGTAAGCTGTTCATACGTGTGTTCTTCATGTGAGACGGACATCACAGGGTAGTGATGCCCACCCTAAGAGGACACTGAGGTCCTGTGGGTTATGTGTGCTTGTAAGAAAGTTCCACTGCATTTTTAATGTACTCTGTAAGTAGTTAATTGCCTCCTTCCTGAGTTGCACCCAGAAATTATCTGGAAAGGAATTTCATGGGACCTGTAGTACTTCACATCACTAAATCCTCAATCTGAGCATTGCTCTTGTAAGTGCTTTTAAATGAATGAAGTGCAAAACTCTTGACTTTATTTTTAGAGAAGCTATGAAGTGGAATGAGTTTGGAACAGCTCCAGGCATATGCAGTCTAGGACAATTTGAATGTGCTCAGACAATGTCCCCATATCCAAAGGGACACAATTAGAGACCCAGCCACAAATAGGTGCTGCTATCAGCACATCATGCTATTAAACCATGAATTCTCCCATTGAGCCTTGCTGCCACTAAGGGGACATGGTTTCCAAAGTGCTATAAATACAAATGAATTTTTGTGCTTCCTAAGGTCATAAATGGAAGCTCAGTTTTCTTTAAGTACACTAATGTGCACAAAGTTTCTTCCAGCTCCTGTATTATTTTCATATTCATATTTGCAATTTTAGGCTATACTGCAGAAAGGCTTGTAGGATACCGGTCAAGACCTTTTGAAAACAGCTGACTCTAGGATATAATAGGAATTCAAAAAGCATAGTGCTGTTTAGAGTGTCTTGATTTTCCTGTATTTATCATTATGTTATTTTGACTTTTTTCCTCCCGTTATTAGCCTGAAACACCTAACCCTAACTCTAACCCTGAAACAGTTTGTTTGCCAACTATTAATAAAATATTAGGGTTTTTTCATTAATAAAATAAAGACTATATTAATTTAAGAACTTAGAAAGTAAAAGTTAGCCTTACTAAACATACAAAAACTACAATATGAAAATTGAAACACTTTTCTAATTTATTCCAATGGAGTGCCTAAACTGGATTGATAAAACCAGGGGCTTCACTAAAAATGTATATGTCTGTAATGAAATGCTCAGCAATATCTAAGCCACTCCTCAAAAAGGAAAAAGACCTTTTTCTCTGGATGTGATCCTGTGTACTGCAAGGTCATTTAGGCTGGCTCAGATCTTCCCATAAATATGTCGAGAACCACATACAACAAGTAATAATCATAATAAGGCCACTTGACAAAAATGATTGCCTGTGTGTTGCAAATTAAAGTCTTTCCTGGGAGCTATACAAAATGTATAGTGACAGCAAATAGATGTAATTCTTCAGTTCCTTGCTTGGAACCAGCCAGTGCTTATGTTCACACAGAGAGAAAAAAAATACCCATAGCAGCTATTCAATGTTGAAGCTTATAAAGTGGACTGTCACTCTCACAGGTGCACAGGGATATTAGTGAGGCTCTGCTCCTCCCGAGGGCTCCTGAAGCAATTGGCCACTTTTCTCCTTTCTGTGTCCAGCAATGTAGAAGTAACTAGATCTGTGCCTGAAAAAGGAGGAGATGACCCTGAAAAGATATTTTTTCAGAGATGACCCTGAGCTGAGTGGAGGAGAGCTCAGCAAACACTGCACTGACATTCTGGATCCTCGTGGCTGTGGTGGGCACTTCCTCTCCTGCTGTCCCAGGCAGTCAGGCTGATACCAGCAAAGGTAGCATCCTCTTCTCTGCAACCATTAAAGTTTTTTATGTGTGCATCTACTTTCTACAACTATATGCTTAAAACTGCTGTAATACCTGCTTCAGCTGACAGTCTAAGAAATCTGGGCCTTATCTGACAAATCTTACCTGTCCTGCGTATACCCGTCCAATCTGACCCATTCTGCGATTCTGAGTACCAAGTAATAACTACATGCATGTAAACTGTGTGATTCTTTTCATCATTTTCTGCTTATTTCCACGGACTGTCTTCATGCTGGCCTCTGTAATCTTAGTTTTAAGCATGTTTCCTACAAAATGTCTTGGAAAACTTAGGACTTCCACAGAAGTTGAAGACTGCTGAATTTAAAGATTTTGCTATTTTTGTGTCTCTGTGTACTAACTACCAACATATTCAGGTCACATGGTGGATTTGAAGTGCACGTTCATTCCTTTAGCTTGGATGTTGAATGAAATGATCCCCAGAGCTGTCTTCTGACCACAACCATTTTGTGATCAAACCTGATATTTATTGAAGAGAACTTGTGCAACCCAAATAAGGTATTTCTATTAATCCTTTAAAATATTTTCTCCCAGATATTTTTTTTTTCCCTAGGTGAAGACTATTTTAAACTATGTCTATGATTTTAATTCTCAAAAAACCATTATAAAAAATTAAATTTCATTATTGTGCTTTGATGGTGGTCAAGACACAAGAATAAATACATTCTTACATGCATATGAGAGGAGGAAGATGATGTAGCTAGTTTAATGAATTATTTAGGGTTTTGAAGTATCCTCTCAAATATTGAATCTAATGTGACTTTAATGAGCCACGTGCAATCGGTAGCTTTTGCTTTGTTGAATATTTTCCTCAGGGTAAACAGAGTCATTAATAATAATTAGGAATTGAGCAGCCAGTTACAGGGTTGAGTAGGAAGTGAGGTAAAAACCATGCTGTTTGGAAGCAAAATATCTGCACATGCACAGCGAGGGAGTTTGAGGTCATTAAAAGCTGTGGGCTGGGATTAGTGGGCTCCATCATGTGCATTAGTAATGAATCTACCTAGTTCATGCAATTGAAATTTCTGATTAAACATAAATGAAGTATCTGTAAATAGAATAATTCAGCATGAGATAAACAACCGGATTTTAATTTCCAGTGGATGGGAATTGTAGCAGTAGATGCATTTAAATTTAGGTTATATACAGAATTAGATAAGGTTAAATATAAATCAATAAGAAGACTGATTGCATTTCCTTTTTTAAAAATCTGCCTGACGCTTCATTCACTGAGAAGCTTTTTGTTAAGGGAGTGCCTTCATGTATTTCACCTTTTCAAGATTTTTCTACTTTTACAGATTTCACTATGAAAACTGAAAATTTGTGCACTCTCATTTCATTGCCTTGGGCAACAACACCTCTCACTAGACCAGGCTGCTCAGAGCCCCATCCAACCTGGCCTTGAACACTTCCAGGGATGGGGCACCCACAATTTGTCTAGGCAAAGTGTTCTACCACCACCCTCACAGTAAAGAACTGCTTTCCAATATCTAATCTAAATCTACTCTCTTTCAGCTTGAAGCTAATCCTCCTTGTGTCGCCAGTACAGTTCCTGATGAAGAGTTCCCCTCTGACTTCCTTGCAGGTCCCTGCAGACACTGGAAGGTTACTGTGAGGTCTCCACACAATCTTTTCTCCAGGTTGAACAACTTTCTCAGTTTGACTTCATAGGGGCAGTCCAGTTCTCTTATCAACTTGGTGACCTTCTCTGGACTTGCTCCAAGAGTTCAATGTCATTGTTTTGGTGGCACCAGGATGCGATACTCCTGGTGGGGTCTCACAAGAGCAGAGCAAAGGGGCAGAATTCCTTCCCTTGACATTTTTGCTCCTTTTGATGCAGCCCAGGATTCCATTGGCTTGCTGTGCTGTGAGCATGCATTGCCAGCTCATATTGAGTTTTTCCTCACCCTCAAGCCCTTTTCCACAGGGCTGCTCTCAGTCACTTCTCCACCCAGCTGACAGGTGTGTCTGCAGTTGTCCCAAGCCAGGTTCATGGTCACGGATAATTGAAAGCAATATAGTGTATTTTTTACATGCATATGTAAATTCTTCTTCTCAAGACCATCTTTAAGTAGGCAGGGTTTTAAAAACCTGATCAGATTTTGTCAAACCCTATTCCCGCAAAGCATTCAGGTTCTTATTTGGAGAGTGGGTTAGACCATGAAAAAAAATAATTATTCTGCTTTTAGTGCAGATTTAACTTTCCCATAGTAAATAAATCTTTGGGCCACACAGGGGGAAAAAAACCCAAACAAACAAACAAAAAAAAAACCCAAAAAAATCAAACAACCTTGAGTAGCTCCTCATTAAAAAATCATCATCCATTCCATCCACTAAATGAAATGAGAGTATATAGGAAAACTGTGAAAATTCATAGAATTTCATATAATACCTAATAACTATCCACCAGAGGGAAAATTATGGTAACATCTGAATTATTCTGTTCAGCAACTTTATACTTCTCTTGGTATAGCTTAAAACATTATATCTGATAGCTCTTAATGTGTAGTGTTTCCTTCAGGAGTTCTGCTGATGTTTATTTATAAATCACCATGTTCTATCTGATTGTTCTATTTGTTAGCTTGGATTTCGTATAATTTGTGTACTAGTGCTTAGACAGCTGGGGACAAAGGAGATAGTTAAGGCCCAAATCCAATCTGTTTCATTGCTTAACTGCTGCATTCTCATATCACTCATCTTCTAGAAGCTGTGGTTAGACCTATGCCACCATAGCATGAGTCAAGATGGCAACCTTGAGGTCCAATGCAGGAAAATAACTCAAGCTGACTAGCAAGATCCACAGGTCAATTACCATACCTTTCATAGTGTCTGCAGTCACTCACTGGCCTTGGAAAAGCCACAGGTTTAACTAAGGGATCCCCTTTGCCTCTGCCTTTCTTAATCTGCTAGACAGCCACTGGAGTTCAAATGCCTTGATGTAACCACTGCTCTGGGACAGATGAAAACCACCATAGCTCATCTCTAGTAGCTCATCATTAATTGCCTAGTATTTGTTTCATAAATACCTAATATTCTCTCTAGTGAGCTCTTAATGATGGCTTAGATGGCAAAAATTATATTTCTAATGGCAAGAATTCAAGTTTACCTCATTTAAGGTATCTATTTCAGAATGAAAAGCCAAAGAAAAAGGGAATTTGCCAAACATAAAGAGAACAATTTCAGCAATGGTAATTGATTGCTAATGCATGGCATCTTTCAGCAAAGGATCTCCAAGGAAATTATAAATATTGATTCCTAAAATTGAACTAAACCAAGTTGTACCAGACAGGCAGAAAACAGGCAAAATTTGTATCATTTCATTCAAATTATACCACTTTAATTGGACTTAAATGATAAGGTTTCTTTCTAATTTGAAGCTACAATGTAAACTCATTGTCTCAGAGTAATGAGCTCTGCATTATTTATTGGTCCAGTTTTGGTATTTTGGTGTGAATGTACTCCTCATAAATTTTCATAAGACTTTTGAATGTTATAAAACCCAGCACATCATAAACATGGTTTATTTTTTCATTTATGTGAATGTCTAGTCTTGAGTTTGAGTCATCAGAAATCAAGCATAAGACTATTTAATTCAGTAATACAGCTTTTAGGCAGAGCTAGAATTGAAGCTTGATAATTTTCAATTATATGCATTTTACTGGAGTCTCAAAAGTGGCAGTTCTTACTCTCAGAGATCAGATAGTTTTGCATATAGGTAATGTAGAGAACAGCTGCTACCACAGAATCTGTGTTTACTTTTGAAACTCACCATGGCCTCAGTTCTGGGTACTGGATATTGCACCAGCAATACATCAGATGGTTTTGAATATACGAATAAGCAAGTCTACTATTCTGAAACATAACTAAATAGGTAATATTTAAATCAGTCTATGTAAGATAGAAAATAATTCTAACTTTTAAAAAAGATTGCTTATAAAATATTTTCAATTGGTAAATATTGTCCTATCTTAGCAAATTCTTTAATACCTTTACAAAAACAAAAAATTTCTTCTACAGTATTATGTCATGAAGCATTTTCTTTCACAATGGCATGAATGAACTAATATTTGTAAGTGTATTGATGTAGTTTCTAATTAATTCACTTCAGTCAGGGCTGAGCCACTATTCTATCAGCTATTGTAAATACATGCATAAGTGTTCTTCTGTCCTTGACTTATTAGAAAATGGAAGTATATTTTAAAAATAGCATTCAATAGTAATAATTTAAATATTTTAGAGTTCATTCCAGGGTACCTTCGTGCTTCATTAAAAACCTCTTTGTTGTCTTTGCTGATGACCTTTGTGACAGGCTGTTCAGGCAACATTTGAGAAACACTACTGAAAAGTGCATGGAGCAAAAGGTTATGTTTAGAATGATAGCTTGTAGACATAGTAAATATAAAGAAAAACATATTTCAGTCACTTTAGATGTGTATTAGTGTAACAGAATTGTTCATATAATGCTGCAAGGTATAAGCCGCTAAAAAAGAAAGCTAACAAAAAAATATAAAATATAAAAACAACAGTAACAAAAAGGATTTCTCTGATCATTTGAAGACAACAGTGCTAACTTTTTAACCTCATGAATACAAGTAAACAATATAACTTAGATTACTTCCAGCAAGTAGAAGACAGTTTTCAAAACTACGTGCAGTCACTGCAAACTCAAAAGCAACAGGTAATTAGGGAAAAGAGCTGAAAACTCCCTGCTTTAAAATCATGCTTTTAACTTCAAAGCATCTCAAAGTCAGCTTTTGTGCACAGAAACAGAATTGCAGTGTCAGCTTAGGGAACTATATTGTAAATAGTTTTCTTGGAAAATAAACTTTTAAGTGTTTTGAGTTTGGGTAACTTATACCATTTGGTATAAGTTACAATTCCTGCACACTGTACTCTGCAAGGATGCAAATGCATGAACACATTTTTCCCGTTACATAAAAAAGAAATAAAACACTTACAGAATAATAACAAAA
>VWZN01009431.1:29478-49211 GCA_013396955.1 Regulus satrapa | reverse complement strand
AAAAAAAAAAAAAAAAAAAAAAAAAAAAAAAAAAAAGCATACTCACTCCCTGATCTTGTTTAGTTTTAAGTCACGTCTTTAGTGTCATTTGATGTTTAAGTAATAACTTCACATTTAGGTGTATTGTAATTTACATCCTTACATCACAATATTTTAATAGGTTTACTTCTAAAAGTAATAGTTGACCTTTAAATAAACAAGTACGATTTGATTGCAAAAATCAAAGTTCAATTTTATTGTTCTGTTATGTATGGATAAATTGCACAAGATTATGATATGGTAAGCAACATTGGAAAGGGGCTGTATTTAATTTCATTTCTTCAAAAGTTTAAAGATTCAGGTGCTGGTTCATATAGTGGAAAAATGTATCATTTTTACTTACACCTATATATACGTAAAGTGCAAATTTTATTTCTTTAAGGAAATCTTATATATTGCATCTAATAAAAAGGTTACAAAAATATACTTATAAATGAGGATGAAAAATGAATTGCAACATATAGTTTAATCACTCTTACTCTTTTACCAAAGCAGATTTTTTTTTTTCTTTTTAATTTTTAAGCAAGATGCATTATTTAGAAGGATATTTCAAAGGGTAGTTCCATAGTTTTGGGCTGCCCATAGGTTCATTTTATTTTCCACTGAAAATAATTTCAGAATTTCAGATATTGAAGGCTTTTGAGCTTGAAATCTTCTATATTATTTACCAATTAATGTTAGGGTTTCTTTTTTTTTTCTTTTTTTTGTTTTCTTTTTTTTCTTAGTGGGCCGAAAATATTTAGTAGAATGTTTAATAGAATGATGAATAAAATAAAATAAATCTGTTATTCTGTATTATATATATTACCTCTACACCCCTCAAGTATTGACTCAGATTGAATTGGATTTCTTTTTTTGACCAAATCCATTCTCTCAAAGTCACAGAGTGTAAGAAAAAAGAAAACCCTTCTCAATTTTACTTCCTCTTCTTGGAACCTGAGAGATTCCTATGCTCAGGATGTGCATGGATGCATGGTCAGGTGTTCATGCTTAGTCTTGTGATGCACTGAACAAAAGGCATATGAGCTGCTCAGCAAGCCTCAGGCAACACATGTAAGCTCCCAGGATGTGTTCCTTATAAAAATAATGAACAATGGAGAAGGAAATAATCTGTAATTGAAAACATCCTTTAATTTTGAAACAGCTCTTAGTACTTTATCTCATGGCAGCTGGACAGTGATGCCACTCATTTAAGGATACAGAAAATCATTACATCCTTCCCATGACTGCCATGCTTGGAGCCTTCCATTCCTTACTGAGGTATGGTGCTCACACTCCATATGTACAGGAGTCACAGTGGAATTTCATTAGTTAGAAGTGTCCAATATGTGCTCAATACACAAAGAGAATAAATCTGGCAGCTAAAGCGTGAACAGGAAGAAACATCTCTAATAAACTGATTTGTGGATGTAACAGCACTTGAAATGGCTCATAACAGATTAAATAGCACCTGTTTGTTAGTTTGCTTGTTTTTCAAAAAAGGAGACAAAAACTTTTTTACAGTCTCCTTTTCACACAGAAAATTTCTTCAAATCAGGCTGTATAACTGGAATGTAGGAAAAAAAAAATCGAAGTATATACAGAAAGCTTTGGTGAAGTGTCAGATACTATAATTCATCTAAGCTGTCAGAGAGCAACTGTGATGATCCTCCCTGTCAAGTTCACATGAAGATCTCTTACCCAAAGAGATAAACTGTCTCTGCTTTCATTTGAAAAAGCCTGTCATGATTTGATGAATCAGGAGAAGTTGGATGGACTGTTTCTTAGCAATCTTACAACCCCTCCAGCTAATCAATCAGTCCACGAAGAAATGAAAACATAAGCACTTTTCACTCTTACTCGTCTTGAAAGAGGTTAACAGTGGTGCAGTGTGACCATTGGTTTATACTGGACCATCTCTAAAAAAGGAAAAACATCCAGTTTATAATACACTTCTGATGGTTAACAGTAGTCAAAATGTCACTGACCCCAGCAGTTTTTCTGTCACTGTGAGAAGGCATGACAGTCCAGATAAATTATAACTATTAGAGTAGCAGAATGAGTTCTGTGCTGAAGGTAAAACAGATTACAAACAAACATTCAAGGACATCCACATCAATGCTAGTGAAATTTAAGTAATAACAACACTAATGTTAACACAGGAAAGTGTTTTACACAAAAGTATCTGCTCTCAGAAAATAATTCCTCATAATGACTGTGAAAATCTAAGTTTAAATATATGAAGTAGACCTTAGTTATTTTAAATTAGGGAATTTGATTTAGAGTTTATTATATTTTAAATTCCTGAAAAATAAAGGGTTAAATATTAGTGAACAGTCAATATACAAAACCCTAAAGAGTCAAGTTAAGTGGTGTAAAACACACTTAACTTAAAAAAAGAGACTTCTTAAAGTTGGGTCCATCTTTGTATCACAATTCATTTTCATTACATAAACACTTTTCAATTGGTACAGTTAGAGAAAATTATAGATATTTTGATTCTGCGTCTAGCATTCTTCTGTTAGCATTTTTCTGCTATACTGGGTATTTTAAACATTAAAGATAAATTCATGCTTTTTGGCTTCCTTGTAACATCTCTTTTATGAAAGAAACACACAGTGTGTGTCATGTACTATAGCCAAGGAACATATGCTGCGAATAAACAAGAAATGTATGAATTTGTATTTAACACTAGGAATCCAGAGGTTCTCCCATCAGAGATAATCCACTAGATATAAAAATGCTGCATGGTTCCTGCAGAAATTATATAGGCAATTTTGCGAATAGGACAATATATTCCTGTATTTTCAAGTTTTGCCTTTAAAAATCCCCTGCCTAACAGTATGTTGCCAAGGTTTACTGCTGAAACCAACAATTAGGAATTTTTTCCCCTGGCACTTTGGCTGATGCATAATGCCTAGTAAAGTGGATAGTGTATGTGTACAAAGTATTTTGTCTCTACTGTGCTGATCCACATAAAGATCAAGAGATCTGTGATTTGTGTGTAGAAATTGTCACCTTTTCTGCCCTTCTCTGCCCAAGGCAGAGGCTGCCCCTTAAGCCAACCTTCTGTGCAGTTATGGGCTGTGCCTGTTGGGTTTGCCATGCTCCACCAGCCCACCAGGTGACTTAAACACTTGGGATAAAAAAAATAAATTGATCACAGAGATGAACCCACTCCCTTCTACTGTGCAAAGGGTTGTGTGCCTTTAACTCCAAACCCCAAAAACCAGACATTTAAGGAGGGAAGTCCGTTGCCCCAAGTGAAGTGAGTGGAGCACAAAAGGAAGGTAAATTTTATTTTATGTACAGATCAACTCTACTCACATCATGAAATTAGAGATGGCACCCAATGTTTGCTTTTTATCTCAAGCAACCTATGGGCATGGTGTAGAGAAGAGACTGGATTCCTCCCTGGGAAGTTGTTCACCTGCCTGTGATGAAAGTCTTCCCATATGTGAGATTGAGACAGAATGATTGCCAACCTAAAAGGCAGTATTTAATTGAGAATAGGTTTATTTGGATTTGGGAATAGCAGACAGATTATTTTTCTCCCTTTAATGTGGAAAACAAATTATTGATATTTACTGGCTACTTAATAGGTATACATTTTACAATATCTAGTAAATTATTAAATATCAGCCTATGACCAAACCAGCATAACAGATTTTCCTTTAATTTTTTTCTTTATTCTGGTTCTTTTGTACTTTGTCTCCTATACCTCCTCCCTGTAAGTATGAAACAGTTCCAGAAAGACACAGTTATTTATAAAGTGATTCCTAGAAGGATTCCACTTTTCAAACAAAGAAACACATAACTATGCCACTGCTGTGAGTTGCACTGTGGGCAGGAAAATTGATTTTTTTCATTTGAGGTTTGAAGGTAGAATGAATCTTAATTTGAAATAGTGTGACTACAATGCTAAGCATATCATTATGTACTTTTAATATCCAGTATATTTATCAGAAAGAAAAATAACCTCAGAGATTACAGAGATTATGTACCATCAGACATCTCAGGTTATTTTCTCAGCTCCCTTGTGTATGCATAACATTCAACTTCCACATTTTATTGATACTTGCCAAAAACCTCAGTGATTTATGTGAGTCAATAGTTAACCTGTCTACAACTGCTATTAATTTTTATAACCCAAGAACAAGTTAGATTCACATCTATGTCTCTACCTGGCTTAAAGGTTTTTCCCATGTGGTTTGACTTCTAGCTACATTTTCTATGTAGATTCAACAAGGAATTTAATTATAGTAAGCTCATTAGAAATGGAGCCATTGCTTATCTTAAGTTTTGTAACATAGTGTATATTTACGGCACTGTATAAGCAGTACTTAATAATTAATTCTCTGTACTCTGTTATATTAATGTGAAAACATAAAAGGATTATCAGAGGTAAGGAGGGCTTTATACTTCTGTGAAGAATACAGAGATGAGTCTCTTTGAAAATGAGAATGGAAAATTAAAGCCTGATGAAATGTGACCGTTTTGTGTTTCTGTCCAACAGCTTAGAGCTGGATATTTTATTATAAGACTAGGTTTTTAGTTCTTTATCAAGTATAACTTCTCTCAGAATACTGGCTGATGATGATGGAAGAATAAGCAAATTGTTCTAGAAATACTTAATAAATAATCAGGTATCGCTAATATTTTATCACTGTACACTTGCTCAAACATGTCAATTAACAAAAATGAGCTCAAAAGGGAATAGCTTGTGTGATTCTTGTGTGATTATACTGGTTATATAGACTGAGAAGAAAACAGACTGTAAAAGTAGAGAATTGCTGAGGCAGCTTGTGAAGAGCACAGGAAAGGTCATCCTTCCTTCCTTCCTTCCTTCCTTCCTTCCTTCCTTCCTCCTTCATCATTGTCCCATCAAAATTTATTAAATGACGAATGATACCATCAAAAGTATAGAATCTTTAAAGCTTTCAGAATAGTGTATGAGAGGTCAGTGTTAAATTTACACTGTGATCAGTGATGTAGCCAGAAGAGGAATTTTGGGGTTTTTTTAGGTTTGTAAATTGGTTAAGAAGAAGAAGAAAAAAAAGTCACAAATGACATTTTCATGAGCATGAATTGATGCAATGTGTTCAGGTCAGAAGAAATGTGTATCACTGTACATTTCCAGCATGAAGCTGACATTTCTGTCATGCTGCAAAGAAATTTAAAGTGACATTCCTTTATTTTCCACAGAGACAGCTGCTGTAGTTCCCAGCTGAAAATTGGCCTCAGCTGGCATGTAACAAATGGGAAAACATGTAGATAATAGTCATGAACTAGCAAGCACTGCTGGCTGACCAGTTATCAAATTGCTGATAAGCTGTAGTTTCAGCTGCACCTCAAGATGACACATATGCTCTTTTCCCTTTTTTTATCTCTTATCATTTACATTTGCAATAAAATTATGATTTAGTGCATATTAAGACCTAGCTGTCCGCATTACATTTTTTTGGTGTAAGAGGACTGCTGAATATTCTTTTAAAAGAAAAAATAACATTATTTGAAGATTTTTTTTCCTAGTAAGTATCAGGAAATTGTCAAAACGTAAGTTCCCTTACAAAAAAAAACAGCTGCAAACACAGATATCTGCTCTTATCAAGCTCAGTCCTGTGAACAAAACCTGTCAGAAATTTTGCAGCATACTTCTCTACGTGGAGAATGATGCTTTGTCAAAACAGAAGCATTGTATGAAAATAGATTAATTTTGAAGGAAACAGAATGATTTTGATACACTTTCACCAGTGCAGAGTTTATCTGGGAACTCGGATTTCAAAGAAATATAGTCAAAGAAACAGGCCACTTCTGCCCTGTAGATGAGATATGGCAAACCTGCCTACTGTCTGCAGCTGAGCCCCATCATTCACCTGCAACTCCTGGGGATGCTGCTCATGTGCAGCAGGAAATCGTTCCTTGGAGCAGCAAGGTGTTGAGCAGCAACATTTCCATGCAACCAATCTGAAATATTTGTTTTCCTGAATTATTTTTTTTTAAATTTCCTTTACATAGGACATGTGAAAATAACTTCTTTCTGAAGAGAAGGAAATATGACAATTTTTTCTACTGTAGAAAATTGTATATGCTTATTAGTCCTAATTCTAAAGCAAGAAGCAGGTGATGTTTGAAGGAAGAAAGTAGAAAATATTCAACAACAGATTATGATTTCAGTGAAAGACACATAAGAATTTCTGGTTTTAGAAAATGTTTAAGTGGTGATGAGTGGGTATAATGGTGATGCCTGTGATATTTCTGTGCTGAAGTAGTTCAAATAATACTGAGGATACAATTTGATTTTAGTCAGACCTAAAATTTGATTTTTGAGCTGACCCTGTCTTTTGCCACATTGGGTTTGAATTTCTCTCCTTCACAGCCTTTTGTAGTTCTGCCTCGTTGTGCTTGTCTCCCTCTTGACTCCAGAGAGTGTCTCCTGTTCTTTCTTCTCCTTCTTAAACTTACACTGAGCCAAATCTCACAGTAAAATCTCAGTCTTTTCCCTGATCCTGACTCTTTGCTGGAACTCTGTCAGGTGTGATAATTATTCCTCTGCATCTTTATTCAGGATTTTATTTTGTTTCGCTTTCTATAGGCAAGCACAACTAAAAATAGCAAATAAAAACTGGAAAATTATTCAATAGGTATATGTATGCATATATGTGTGTGTGTGTGTGTGTGTGTGTGTGTGTGTGTGTGTGTGTGAGCATGCATGAACATAATTTTCATGTAAAAATTGGATTAAAAATATTATTCTTATTTGACAGTAGATTTCTTCTTCTACCCCTCAGCCAGTCTTGTCTTGTAGTGTAGATGACTGGGAGAGTGGTTATGATGCAGCATCCAGCACTCATGTTCACATGCCCAAATCCCACTTAAGTCCTTGAGTCTGGTGTTTCATACCTACTTATGGCCTTCAGGAGTCCTGTCTGAGACATTAGGAAACACTATGCAAAAAACACTATGGTTTTTATTACTTTTTGCCACAATGAAAAATAACAGCCCAGCTACCTCTAGAAATTTATAGGGAAATTTATTGAAAAAGAGGAATTAATGCAAATCAAATCTCTAAAGCATGTATGTATATCATGTCTCATAAATGTGAGAATGAAAATGGAATTTAGGTCTTAATGTAGTTTTTTATTAATTGACCAGATGAGTTTTCTGGCATTTTGCAACTAAATTAAAAAGGAGACAGATAAGGCAATAAAGAATATTTAGTAGAAAAATAAAGGAATGATGAATTAAAAGGAATAAATTGTATTATCGCAATATATTAGTTTCTTATAACCAGAAATTTTATTGTGACTCTTCTTGTCCACTGAAGATGCTCAAGGATACCTTTACAAAACTGGAAATGAAACCATCATCATACTTTTTGTAATGTGCATTTGCAATATGAAATTATCTTTTTTTTTTTTTGTTTTTTTCCTCATCAAACCCTACATGGAATACTCACAAGAACATCAACAGGAATTGATGGGTTTATGTATGGATTTTTTCTCTGCCCAGTAAGCCTCCTGTGGAATGGTCACAGCAGAGAGAGAAAAAAACAGGTGGAGAGTGTACTCCCAGCCCTGGCTTCAGGGAGGCTTCACCTGGAGATGAGAGGTCCAAAGAGCTGAGTGCTGCAAGGAAGAAGCTCAATTTTGAGGCTGTTGACAGGTTTGAAATCAATGCTTCCCATGCATTTCAGAGGGATATGGCAGAGAATAATACAAAGGTTTAGCAATGATGTAGATTTCCAGCTCTTAGATATATAAAATATTGGTGATACCACTTCAGTGCACCCCAGTATATGTAGTGTCATTATATTCACCCCAGGGTTTTGCTGAAAAGTTTAACCTATATTATTGAGAAATAAATAAGTTCTGATTTTAATGGGAAATGGATGGCTTAGATTAGATTAATAGGAACATGGTTTTGCCAAGAGTAAATGGTTTTGACTGTGGAGAGGTCAAACTTCAAATTTAGGAAGCCTCCACAGAGAGAAAAAATGTCTATCCTTAAATACTGTTTCTGAGGTTTTTTGTTGCAATACAAGTATCCACATGGTAGAAACTGCACATTCGTTTCCTGAGGAATTCATGGTGTGATAAAGAAAATGAGAGCCTCTGAGGGAATAATTGCTTCACCATGGGAAACTCATGCAACTTAACTTGAACTTTAAATCGATCTGCTTTCATATTTGTTACTGCTGGCACACAGCATTAGGAGGAGGAAATTGTGCAGCCATAAAATGGATGTTTTTTATATTATGCAGCATGATAATGCTGTGACTATTTCTATAAATGTGTTTTTGTTGGGTGGGAGTTTTTTTTGCCATCTCAGTTCTAAACAAATTTACATAAAACCCAAAAATATAGTACTAGGTGCTTTTAATTATTAATATCAACAATTTTTCTGAGCTCGTGCAAAAGACTTGAACAGTGAATCTCTCCCTATTTTTAAAAAGTTTTCCTTGTTTTCATTTGTTGCCTGGGCTGCAGAACTGTGATCATTACCATATTTCGATAGGTACCCCTGTGTGCTCGTGCTATGACTGGGCAGAGGGCTTACAGGATTACATGCTTGATTTCCCCTGAAAGCCTCTCCTTCCAGTAAATATTGTGGCAATTTGAAGGGATTACTTTCTTATGTCCCTTTCAATTTTTCCAGCCATTTTTGATTTGATAGCAGCAGCTGGTAGTCACTTAAGGGTGACAACAGCACTCTCATCATCTCCTTGTAAGGTGGACACACACTGTGCTCCCCACATCATGGTCAGGGTTCTCAGGGAGTTAGGGGCCAGAGCAGATATGGGAGGAAAGAGATTCAGTTTTGTCTCAGAGACTGTAAATGTGTTCTTTTTCTTTAAGAAAGTACTGCTTACTATATGTCGTAATTCCCAAAAATTAAGATTTCTAGGTATTAACAATATTTTCAAACAACTCAGTTAATTCAGCTAGGAAGAAATTTTCATATTTAAGCCATTCTACAGCCACAATTATTCAGGGGAGATGGAAGATTTGCTGTCTTTTGATCTATGTTTTCAACTAATTGTGCTACCTTCATAATTGATTCCCCATCCTTAAAAACTAAAATATACATATTTTCCTGTCTTATAGAAGAAGACAAAAAAATGAATTGTGTGAAGCAAAGGGAAAAAAAAGTACAGAAATATTGCCCCAAATAATTTAATTATATGCATAGAACTGATATTTAGTAGTGTTGTTTCCTCTACAACCATGCTTCAACAGGAAATTTAGCTTAGTTGGAAGATTGGGGGGATTGATCTTTCTTCCTCACTTTGTTCAAAGGATTTATTTTTTGGCTGTTGAAAAAAGCAAAGAATTGGATCCTCTGTTGCAGATCAAGAAGAGAGGTGAAGTAATACGTCCAATGTCCCATTATAAGTCTCTGAAGGAGTTTGTAATTTGAAAATGTTTTCTTAATCTCAATACTGGAATTTAATCACATATACCCCTCCTTGCATCTCCCTGCACCTCCTTGAGCCTGAATGTAAAGTGATTGCCCAGGCATTGTAAATGCACTTTAAGAAAAGATCCTACTCATAATTTTCAACCTAAAAAAGCAACTTCTTACTGTGAACAATTCCATATTTTGGGAATATTTCTATGTGAGATACACATAGCCAAAATAACAACAAAGACACAATACTGGTTTTGACTCATCACAAAGGAAGTTTTTAATCCAAAAATGCTTTGGCATCTCCCCTGTATATTCATTAATACTTTTCCCACACTACACCTGGGAACTAATTTGATCCCCTTTTTTAATAAATGGGAAGCTCATAAATACTGTTGTAGTAAGAACCATCAAATGGCTCTTTTTTTTATTTTAATAATTTGCTGAACTTACTGAATCATTGAGTAGCTCCATGAAATGCACAAATCAGAGATCTTAGATGCTGAGTAGTCCTTTGAAAAGGTATTTTTACTGAACAGATATATACAGCAAGAATCTAAACACAAATATTTAGAATAAAGTAGAGGCAAGTCTGAGTTTAGGCCTAGCAAGATTGTAGGTTTAACAACACCTAGGTACAAATACGAGCAGTGCTATTTGAATCTGCCCCAATACACTGTAGAATTTTTTTTTTTTTTTAGTGGCATAAAATAATGCCTGTTTTGTTCTGGCAGGCTTTTTCTTTTATTGGGGGCTCTCTGTTCAGAGGCAGTCTCAGACTTCAATGGAATTAGAAACAACAACAAAAAATTATTAAAATGTTTGTGTTTGGTGGTGTTTTATCATTTTCAAACATAATGTGAACAGTGAAAATACTTAGATTTTCCCACTTTAACCAATGGTGTGACTCATGGGTCACCCATAAATCTCATGGTAACAGATTTTATCTCAACACAGAAAAGGAAGAAAATGAAGAAAATGAAGAAAATTCCTCCAATGTTGATTTGTGAAGCAATTTCAGAATCTTAAATAAAAGGGAATACATATTGGCAGAAAAGAGCAGGCTGTCAGGCTGAATAGACACTACACAGCTTACGCAGCAGGAACAGTGAAACAGGCTTATTATGTTTTTATGCCTTTACTGATTTTTGTGTTCTAGGGAGAAGTAGAAACAGAATTACAAGAACATAGTGAGAAAAATCTGCTTGTATCAGCCAGAAAGACTGCAATATTAGATTTCTTTATAGCTTTCTGTTATTCTTTTTACTATTAACTTCTATCACATATTGTTGATTTAATACTGTTAGTAGTTTTAGATAAAAAAACAGATAGAACTTACGTGTATTTTAAAATTAGTTGGAATTTGGAATTTATATTTTTAATGTTTGCTTGTCCCAATTACCATTTCCACACATGACCTACAATGAGGCACTTTTCTGTCAAGCCAGTCTGGGTCTGCCATCATATCAGGTGTAGAAGCACAGGACAGAACAAGATGTCTGCATTTCATATACAATTTGCATTTTCAAATTCTTTCAGTGTAAGTAAATAATGTTAAAATTCCACACGGATAGTGTTTACTGTTTGTTTTTTGAGCTGAAATGCCTTTCAGATGTGTGAATAAAGTTAGCAAACTTCAACTCAAGTTATTACAAAATAATATTTTGTCTCTATACTACATTAGAAGAGCTTCAGAGCCTTGTTAATATTTAATTACTTCAGTGCAAAGTAGGGCAGAAGATAATCATAACTGCATTTTTTACAGGGTTTCTCGTGTTCTTCCCTTCTGCAATCAGTCATTATCAAGGAAACCCATGTGATTAGAGAGAAAATCACAAATAACACTCACCTTTAACTGTAAGGGACCATTACTTTCCCTGATAATTGGTAAAACCTTCAGAAGTGGATAAATTATTTCAAATAATTTAAATGAATCATTAATTGATTCATTTTAAATGCAAATCCGAAATCTTTCAATGCAAAATAAATCCCCCTAGGGATACATTCTGAAGAACTTAAATATTTTCAAAAGTCACTTTGGCCACACTCATGATTTCTCTGCCCTAGGCACGTGCCAGGCTGGCAGCTGTGTGGCTTTTGCTGGGAAAAGGCTGACTTTGCTGTGATAGGGCAGCTGAGAAGTGAGAATTCAGAGAGAGCAGGTGAAAAGCATAAGAAATTGGAAAGGAGCATAGTTTGAGATCTGTCCGGACCCAAAGAGACCCAAATCCCATAAGGCTGAACATAACGACCAAGTCCCTTCTCACAGACCTCGTTTCCTCTTGTTCCTTTTACATCCAGGCTCCTTGAGCCACTTGTCCTGAAACCCCTCTGTCCTTCCAGCTCTGAAACCCAACTGTTCTTCCAGCTCTTTTTGTCCTCAAACCACTCTGTCCCCAGAAGCTCTGCTACCCCATCCTTCACAGCAATAAACTTTGCTGCTGTCACAGCACTAAACACAGAGATCCTTGGGCCAGCTAACAACAGGTCCTCAGAATTACTTCAAGATTGAGACAACAGAAAAAAAAAAAAATCTGAGGAGGTAAGTGGAACTAAAAAGAAAAAAGTAATATTCTCCCACATTCATATGACATTCAACTTTTTTTTTTTGACTTGACATTTGCTTAATAATCTCTTTTCCTCTGAAACATCTGTTAAAATATACTTTGTTTTATTGCAGAATATTATTAGAAAAGTTTCAGTCTCTGTTATGAAGAGATTAAAAAAACCCCTTTAATCTGACAGATTTTCATTTTAATCTCAAATGAGAGGAAAAAGTAGTAAGTTTTTATTGTCAGACCATTGCACTTTTTCTCTTCTTAAAAAGGAGTTTTCTAATGTGACTCAAAAATCTAATATTTATATCATTAATCAATTTTTTTTTCCAAAAGCACTTTTCTTTTATATGTTTTCTTTACCTCTAGGTCCTATTATCCCACTGTAACTGATTTTTTTCCCTCCAGTCATCCAGGCTGGCAACAATTATTTGCAAATTCTAGCTCTGTTTTTCACATCCAGCCACTTGCTAAATCCATCCATTTTTAAAAGACTATCTTTCCTGCTCACTCAGCATTCCAGCTCTGTCTGACCAGCTATGAAACATGGATTTTTTTTTTTATCTCTCTGAATACTTTGTCTCATACTTTTGGCATTTTTTTTATCCTACAGTAATTTCTCTACCTTCCCATGAGTCACAGTTATACAATATGTTTTTTAAACACTTTTTATTTGCTTTCCTTCTAAAAATTTTGAAAAATATAGAAGACAATATTTTTATCCAAGAGCAGTTAAAAGAATATCAACAGCATATCTCCTTAAAGTTCTCTCTGAAGTTTGCTACTTATAATATTGGTACTTTTTTACACCTATTGTTCATATCATTCTTAATTTCTCAGATTTCATGTCTTCTGTTCTTGTAAAGCCTCTTCTGTCTTGACTCATACTTCTTACTCCTATACTGATATATTCCTAGGAAAGCCAAGACTAAATGGCATCTGACCTAAACCAGCATAAATAACAGAAAACAAACAAACAAAACCAAAAAACCCCACCTTCAAATCCATATGTCTTTCTATATAACAAGGCTGATTTCTCTTTGCATAAGGTTTATAATCTATAAAACTCATATTCAATATCCACACTAAAAAATCTCATGTAAATTAACCTAAATTGGTTACTTTGACCATTTCCTCACCTTGTCCTTTAAGATTTATCATCAGAAGTTGAAAAACTCTTTGTGTGGAAACACAGTCCACCTTGTAAAGTTGGCTGTGTAAAATATTTGAAGGATGGGGTTCTTGAGCATAGTGATAAACTCTTGGGAATGCTGCAGAATTAAGACAGCTCCAAATGGCTACATGCCATGTAAATCTAACTACCTAAAATGCATCTGGTGTTTTTCTCCAAAAATGAACCAGCTGAGGTCATCCTAATATCCTATAAGCCTGTAGGAGAGCCATTTATTTACTGGGCTTTTTCAGATATGAACTGAGGGGTTTATGGGTATTTTTATGTGATATCTGGTTGCTGCCCTACATGCAAGGAGTTAGTGGCAGAAAGATCTCACTGTCCCAGTTGAATCTCATGTCTCTCATTTTGACAGCTTTGAAGGTCACTGAGAGGAAAGACGCTAAGTGGAAGAGCAAGTTTTCATCCCCTTCTTTCAAACCTTCCACAATAATGATTCTAACACCTAGAAAATTATGTGAAGAGGGTTTTTTATCCAACTATCCCCTGGATCTTTTGAGGAGTCCAATTATATTTAAAACAGAATTACTGATTACATATGCAAAATACCTAAGAAATCATGTTTCAGAGAGCACCAAGATGCTGTTTATGTGATCTAGCAGAGCTTTAATCAACACTGTCATTTGGCATGGTACTGCACTCTTTTTGCTATACCCACAGTTGTGGCTGTGTGCTAATGGGCTGCACACACCACACTGAGGTTTGCAGGCATATTTGACTGACACAGAGGTGTGTTGAAGACATCTGCTCCATTATCCAGAGTAGCAGTGAATTAGGATGCAAACTCCCATTAAATTTTCATCTGCACTTGTAAAATAAAGGCTTTCTTTTGATATTTAACTCTATTGTATATTGGCTGTCAAACTTTCAGTAGAAAACACTGTAATTAGGTCTTCATTTTATGACATGTGATTTCACAGACTGAGGTAGATTAGCAGAAGTTTTGACATTGGATTTTACCTTTAAAGAAATCTTCATCTGAAAAGCTGCTTGTGTTACCTTATGTACTACAAGGTCCTGAGCAGAAATCAACAATAACCTCTCCAGCAGTTTGGAGCTATTATTATTTTCACTTGTCCATTTGAATGTGTTTTGCTTATGCTTGATTTTTATAAATAAAACATTCCTTTCTTTTGCTTACTCTATAATATATATTAGAAACTGAAAGTGAAAATGCTTTGTAAAGTTTCTATTTCCATTTAGCATGATGCTTAGCTCTTTTCTCTAGCAGATAAGTAAGAATAAACAGGGATTTGACCATGTTGAAATAATGATTTTTCTCTTTCTCAAAACACTTTAATTGTTCTAAAAGATAAAATTTTCTGTGATTTTATTTTGTATCCCATATAATTTATTTTTTAAATAATTTTTAATATTTTGGGGGGTGTGGGGGGTTGTGGGTTTTTTCCTTTACATTTTCAGTTTTTTCCTTTACATTTTCTTTACATTTTCCAGCAGTTTCTCACTTATTATTTACAAGAAAACTTAAAGCCCATACAGTACTTTCTTATTGCATTATAAATTATTACCTACTTGCTTACCAGAAAACAGCAGGGATTGCCCAGAGATCTAAAGCAAAGCAGTCTCTTCACAGAGTTCTGTGCAGCAGTTACTGTACCCCAAAGGCTGTATCCATTTCCCCTCTTTCTCCTTCGGTGAAAAATACTGATACTTTATTTAGCTCATGACTTTGAGCCTGGCTGGTCTCACTGGCCCTGCCTGTAGAAGAAAGGCTGCACTCTGGAGTGAACTGTCATGGGGAGAGAGGAAGATCATTTGTAGAATTCCTGAGCAAGGACAAAAGGAAATGCAAAACGGGAAGGCCGTAGCTGGTATGTCCCAGTGGTGTTTCTAGCAGTGTGTGTGCTTTTCCTTTTTTTTAATAATTCAAAGGAACAAAAGTAAAAATGAGAAAACTTAAGTCCAGTGCTGAAATATCAAGAGAAAAAAAAGAGAACTGTCTTGTCTAATTCTTGCACAAGAACAAGCAAGCAAGCAAGCTGCTTTCCCCAAGAACAGGTCTGCCCTGCACATGTAGAGTTGCAAAGTCTCATCTCCTCTACAAATGCTGAGAAAAGCTGCTGCAATGCCAGAACAAGCTTAGGGTTAGACAGAGTTGCTGGAAATGGGGTCTCTGCAGGGCATCAGGGAGACCAGAGAGGAACTGTTCTGCTGTCAAGCCTCATTCAGAAGATACATCCATGTACTGCAGAACAATTGGTTTCAAGTGATATTATTTCTACTAGCTTTAAAACATAATTCATCTTCTCTGTTCTTTAGCATATTTTTCACTGCACCCTAGCCAGCTCTATCAGACTGATAGGGAAACTCACTGACATGTTTTTTCCTACCAGAAAAGTAATAATCACTGAGGAAGCAGTAAAAAGAATGTACAGGGAGTTAGTGTGCAAAAATAGTAGAGAATTAATCTTATACTAAGAACTTCAACACTTATTCAATGCTGAGCTAATAACTTCAGCTACAGAGCAGCAGGTTATTCTGTAAATCTGAATGTATAGACAGCAGGAGATACCCTCAGGATATCTCTGACTGAACTACTTGCAGTTTGTCAACTTATTAGACTTCCCTCATATTTCCACCAAAAGTTATTAGCTGCTGTTTAGAAATGTGTAAGTGCTTGATCTGTGCTTGTCTGTAGGTATAAGGAGCAAATACTTCATGTTGGGAATATATACTGGAATCCGCTTAGTGAAGATGACTAGGAACTCAGAATAGAACAAAGAGAGAGCATTTAAACAGTGCAGGTTTCATCTCTATAAGGCTTTTTGAGGAGTACTGTGCTGAGAGTTTTTCTAAAGCACAGATTGACGCAGGTGTATATGTGTTAAATGCCATCTCACAGTTCTACATTATCAAAATTCATCCTGCTCTGCCACATGCCACATAAACTGTAGAGACTTTCCCATGGACGTTACTGGTACAGACCTTGTTCAATAACTTTTATCTTGGGTAGACTAAATTTTTATTCTTCCATTATTACTTAAAATATCCAGGCTATGACCCCCTGAATCATTTTATAACAGAAATACTGACTGAGTCTTTGTTCTGGGAGCATGCATGACATGGTGGTAACAGCGTTGATGACAGATGTCATTAGTTTTATGGCCACAGTTATCTATTGTCATATTTAAGTGAGGTTACTTAATGGAGTTAAATCTACTTTCCTTAATGACTAGAATTAAGGAACTATGTAATATCTACATTAAGCTTATTACCTGTAATTTGTACAAAGAAACCCCTAACTTGAATAATTGCCCCTACTTAATATACCATTAACCAAAAATTGATTGAGACTTAGTAGAGTCTATTTATGATTTCCAGATTTGTTTGGCCCCTCACATGTGACTTCCTTAATGCTTTATATTTAAATTGGCTGAAGTGATCTTCACTGCAGAATCATTTTGTTGGTATACTGTGATGATAAAGCAACTTTGTAAATGGATAACATATGTTATATGCTTAAATTCTTGCATATTGATTTTTCTTCAAGTGCTCTGTTACTTTAGTCATTTGACTCTAAGTTCAACAAAATTATTGGTAATAGCCAACTTCTGTGAGTTCTAGATCTGTTGCCTATGCCCACTGACTTCTCCTTTAAGTTCCCTTCTTCTTCTTTGAGTCTTCTTCCAAGTAAATAATAGCTTGAAAACATTCTATTTGAAAGAAATGAAATGGTTCAATCAAATTATTTTTCTTTTATAATCACAATTTCTGCATTTTATTCTTACTTTTAAGTGGAATGAATAATATTATGCAAAAAGTAGACACAGGCATTATACAAGGTAGGAAAAATTTGCAACTGACAAGGAGCATCATGGAAAACATAACACATTCCCAGGAACACAAAAATCTGTTCACTTTAGGCTAATGACAGAGTGCTTTCCCTCTCTAGCATTTACTTTAATAGTATGTGAAGAAAATTTCATGCCAATGTATAAACCAACCATTCCTCTATCTCTGGCTTCAGCTATATCTAATGTTAAACATTTCTACTTTTACATCCTCCTAAAATCCAAGACATAAAATGAAGGAGCTGCATCTGTTATTTGCATGTATTGAAAGACTTTGATCAGAGTTAGTTGATGAAAAGGAAGGTCACCAGGGTTCTCTGCTGTCCCCCTGCAGGCTCCTTCAGGCTCACTGAGGTGCCATAGACTGTCTGAAACCCTGAGTGAATGATGTTGGCACCAAATTTCGTCCACTGAATAAAATTAGCTCTTTCAATGCTTTCATTTACTTGGAGGGATTTTTTTTCCTATCGTTCTTGTTCTATTCCTTCCCCTCCCATAGCTCACTGAAGTTGAAGATATCCTTCACATGTCCTTCCTCTTTAATTTTCTCCTCTAACTAGAAAACCTCTTTCTTTTAAAGTCTTGACTCTGCACTGAAATATATACTGGGGAAAAAGCTCTATGTTCTGACATCATATTTGTTTTACTATATATTTTCCTTCGTCCTGCCTCTTGACAGTATTTTATCATGTTCTAAAATTTCTGTAGTCAAAGTGTTTTAAGTGCTCAGTTTAAAACAGAACTAGAGACCATAGAATATGTTAAAAATATTGATTTTGAAAACAAATTTAATTTTTTTTGGTCATTTATTTGTGTTTTTGAACTTTTTGTCCTGTATCCTGTATCCTGTGTATAACCACAATTCACAGTGGTTACTCAAGAAGGGGAAAAAAAAAGCAGACTGGTAATGGAAAAAAGCAAGAATATGTAGCTGACTCCTTAATATGTTTAAACCACAGGGGAAAAAAAAGATGGAAAAGAATTTATCATTTCACACACAAAAAACCTCAATCAAGAAATATTTAAAGTCAGTCTCAGAATTTTTATAAATCATGATTTTCAATAAATTTCATTGCACAAACTGGAAAGCAGAGGCAAGTCAAGTTTCTGTTTGCTGTTGGTTAAGGTGCTTTCTTCACCCAATTTTCCCCTTTATTGATAAAGAATGTGATAAAAATATGGAGAATCAAATAAATTATGCTTCTCTTAACAAGAAGAAAATTATCTGTGCACCATAGTTTCAACAATTTCCTTAAAGAGAAGGTTAAAATTTAATATGAATAAATAATTCAGAATTAAACTGCCTTATTGCATTGAATAGGACAGGATTGTCCCTAAGACCAAACTAAAGGGTTTAGTCACACTGCCATTTCCACATATTTTAGTGGAAAGTTTGTCTGAATCAGGATTAAGGCACCAGGTATCTTACTAAATTATCCCTTTATGTAGCACTATTAATGTAGGCTGATCCTTTCATCCGTGAACTGAGAAATTAAAAATATATTAATAACAAAGCTTCCATAATAACTGCATTGATGGACAACACATAGTTTATATTTAATCACCTCTTATTCATAACATGTCATAATCATCCATCATGGCAGCAAGAAAATTGTCCAGCCTAACTCCTACACAGAATGTGGTAATGAAAATATAATTGAGGAAAGAAGTTCAAGGGGAAACCTCATTGCATAATTGATGTCATGGACTGGTGATCTTACAGAAGATGATGTCTGTATTCTGCATTAGGGTATTCTATTCAAACACAGACACATGTGAGAATTTATAGAAATTATATCTGTCTGAAATCTCATGCTCATCTTCTCATATAAAAAAAATCATTAATTTACTCTCATGAAACATTCAATTTCATTGAACAACAAAACCATTGTAAATTTGATATTTTTAGTTTTCTCATGATTTCTAGTTTCAAGTATGTTTTTAAATTCTCAAGAAAAAAAGGTGTCTACTTCCTTTTTGCCCCTTAGCATTTTATTTAATGTATTGGTCAAAGTAGGTTTCATAAATAGTCCTGTTTTCTTTTAGAGTTGTCCCAACCAGCACTCCTGAAGTGTGTTCTGTAACTATAACTTATTTTGCATATTTCAGAGGATTTTGCAGATGTAGATGACAATGATTGTAGTTTATTAAGTTCTTGAGTGCATTGCCTTGCAATATATTATAAGCAATAACAAGTCCCATTCCTTTTGTTCTCTTTTCCTTGGCTATGGGTGTACTGTGTCATGGTCATCCCCTGACCTCTAGCAGTGTTTTAACTTTCCTAATTAGGGCTATGGTGCCAGCTTTTTCTAAGCAAAGGAGATTTAATTTCATTGCACTTCATAACAGGCTGATAGAGGTAGCCTTATATTTTTTTGTTGTCAGTCTCATCCTTTGCTGTGGTCATTTCATTCTCATCAGTACTCACTTTATTAACACCAGGCCCAGTGTTACACTAAAAAGATCTCTCTACTTCAATGCAGAAGCCTCAAAGATCTCAGTGAATGATGGTATGACTCATGGAGGCTGCAAATATTGCATTAGCAGCACAATAAAATCTGTCATACAGTCATTGGTTTAGTAAATTTATGTGCAAGAACTTCCACGAGCTTCAATGGGTACATCCACACTTGTGAAGCTGTCTGTGTTCTTCCATCACTCAGAGATTTGGGAAGGAAACCAAGACAGTTATACTGGTATGATCTTCACAGTTCCTAAATTCCAAGCAAAACAAGCCAAACCAAAGAA
>VWZN01009431.1:10530-24002 GCA_013396955.1 Regulus satrapa | reverse complement strand
AAAAAAAAAAAAACTCTCTCTTGGAATGTCTGCTTTTGTAAAGAAATCTCAGGATCTGACAGAAGACCATCTATGAGTCCTCTTTGATCCTCTGAGAAAACAAGGTTTCTAATATTTCAGATTGAAATTACATGTTTAATTTAAAAGCTACAAAATTAATATAAATTATCAAGAAATAAATAACATTAGACTTGAACAGCATGATAGAATTTATTGTATTTCCATTTTCTAGAGGGTAGTATAGATCCTTAGTCACAAAATCAGGAAATTCAAGCCCATAAAGATTTCAGGTTCATCTTTTATATGTGAAGGAAAAAGAGGAGCACATGGGACTCTAAGTTTTTCATACTTTCCCCAAACATATTTTCTTCCTTAATTTGAAAATGTTTACTAGAAATACCCCTTTCTAGCAGCTTAATCAAATGTAGAACACTTTCACTGAAATTTGAATACTGCTCTAAATAACAGGAAACACCATCCAATTTCCTCTGTCAGTTTCCTCAAAAGTCGATGTCATTCTTGGATATAGGCTTACTAAAGTACTCAAAACTATGCTCAAAAATATCCTTTCTCTTAACTTGAACTCTTTGCCCTGAAGTTTTCAGTTATAACCTGATCTACTGCAGATACCAGTTCTGCTCCTGGTAGTCTTTAGCACAGATTTTCATTCACAGCTGCTAACATAAAAAGTCTATTGCAATCTTTTCCTCCATGTTTTTACAAACATGGACATCTTTGAACAATGTTGATAGTTCATGGTTTGCTTCTGGGCACTGATTTTGGTCACTTCTGAAAATGGCAAAATGCACAACCGTTCTGACTCTGTTTGGCCTTGCCTGTGTAGAATGCAAAGACAGCAACAACTACCGTATGTCCCATCAACTCAAATTTTCTTTGCCAAAATTGGAAAAAAATCCCTATTTGCTTTCAGACATTTCTTGTTCCCTTTCATGGGATTCAGGCAGAATCTGCCACAGTGAGGAAAGAAGACAATATGTTCCCCTCTCCCCATGTCCAGCTGGAACAAGCCTCTGGACTCTTCTTTATGTCAGGTCATATCTTCCCATCCCGAGTCCAGATGGTACAAATTTCTTTCCCCCCTCTTACATTTTTTTCCTCAACACCGAAAAAAAAGGAGCCCAAAGCAATGTTCTATTATTTTAGTGTGAGAGCTCTCTCTAGTGGCAAGGATGTTATTTGCCTTTATGTTTGTTTGAGATATAAAACATTCCAAAAGGCAGCCTGACTTTTGTCCACACTGGAAGAATTAGTATTGCATTAACACTGACAAGTATTTTAAAATATTCTCCTCAATTTTTATTCCAGGTTTTTGTTTTTATAGTAATATGGCTACAAACTGTTCTCAGCTCAAACGAATAGGATTTATGCCTGTTTGCATCTCAGCCACTAGAGCCTTTATTGTCTTCAGTTTATAATCTAGAACACTCTGGTGTGGAGAGTGGGAGGATATTGAGAACACAGGCAGGAATGCTTTGATTCTTCATGGGAAATCATATTAAAAAAGAAAATCCAAAAGTTTTGTTAAGATTCTTCAGTACAGGTGGAATAAAGATCAGGAGAAATATTTCAGATGGATAAAAGTGGACTTGTTTTAACAGTTGTTGCTGACATTCAGGATAGAATTTTTCCAAAAATTAGGAATCTACTCAAATTCTCCTATAGGAAAACGTTCATTAACATGTAACAAGAGACAATACCAGAAGAAGAGAGAGTTGCAAAGAAGTAATGAAAAAGTTAGATACAACTTTTATAAACAGAATATGTATGCTTTAAATTGCATGTAATTAAACTCTGGTCTTTTAACTTGGAGGTAAATTAAATGTAGAAAATATTTTTCTTGAAACAAGAATAAAACTTCACAAAAATACTTTTAGTATTCAATTTTGTTCTTTTAATGTTTGAAGTTTTTGTTTTAAAATTGAAAAAAAATCAAACTAAACTCAAATAAAATGCTTGAAATATAAAAACATTTCAAACTGATCAAAACAGTTATTCTGAAATAAGCTTTTTCTCAAAATTTTGGTTGAGGAACGAGATCAAAATGCAATCATGTGAATAGCTCTATGCAAAATGTCATTTTAAATGACTTTTGCATTAAACGTATGTACTGCTGTATCTAATTTAAACTTTGGACTTCATTAAAATTAGTATGGTCTCATTCAAATAATCCTCTACAGTAGCAGTTGACTGGAAAATTACCTGAATGTCAAACCGAAATTTAGCTTCTCTACTTCAAACACAAATTAAAATGCCCCCCAAACCTCAGCAAGAATCATAAGGATAGCTAAGGGACACAGACAGTGCTAAGGAGAAGTAAGTTCTGTATTTTGCAAATTGTTTTCTTATTTAAAGAATCCCCTTTGTACTGCATTTACAATACATTTGTTGATGCTCTTTCAACATGGAAGCATATTCTCATATATACATTCCCTAACAATTTTAGGTTTCCTCCAGGGACCAGTTACAGGTCTGGGCTCAGGCTTGCCAGGAGGAGGATGGTTTGTGGCAGCGAAAGTCAGGGCTTTGCTCACTGAGGAGCTTGTGCCTCCTACTGCTGAGCTTCATTCCCCAGAGCTGTTCCCCCTGCTGCTATCCCCTTCTGCAGCCCTGCTCAGCTGCAGTGTGGTGGGTATGGATATCCCTGCAGGTTTCCTTCAGAAGTCCCCAAAGCCTGAATTAGCCTGTTCAAAAAATGCTCAGACTAGTGAGCGTGTCTGAATGACATATTCTCCCTGACAATAGTAAATTAGCACATTTTTATCTGTAAATCATCTCAGATATTTCAATGATGAGCAAGTACTTGCAGTTTCATTTCTGCTTATCCTTGCTGACTCTCAAATTATTCTGAAGCCACCAGCATTTCTGAAAGCAAGACACATTGATTTCCTCATTATATTAGGAAATGGCAAGTTAAGCAAATTTCAGAAGACTTTTCAAACTCCACAGTCTGTTCAGAAGTGATAAGACAAGACATCATATTCAGCTCTGTAAGCTTTTGTGTGGAGATAGTTCTCAGCAAAAGTATTTCTGGCCTAAGGGGGGGGGAAAAAAAAAAAAAAAAAAGAAAAAGAAAAAGGAAAAATTATATCCCTTTTCCAGTTGGAAAAGGAAGAGGAGGATGGAATCTTCAAATTTTAATTCATGTACTACAACTGCTTTACTTGCTTTTTTTATGTTAGGGAAACAGTTTTGTATGCTAAAATTTTCTTTTAAACTGTAGCTCACCATGCCAAATTCTCTGTGTTTACCAAACACATACAGGCAAAATAAATAAATAAATAAATAATATTGTCATTATGGCAAATTGCTTCTATTCAGAAACAAAAAGGGAGATGATTTTTCACCAGCAAAAATGTTAATAGTTTATATGTGAAAATCATCCTAACAGATGAAATGTTTCTGCATTTGCTGAACAAATGGCTTACAGCATGTTCATTTATTTAATATAAATTCTCCAGTGAACTCAAAATAATTACTGGTATCACATAGCAATGACTATATGACTACCTGCCGTATTTACTGGGTCACTTTAAAACATCACACTGCAAAAATTTTGAATAGCATCCTATGGACGACAATTCTGTTTAACAGCACAATGTGTACAAATAAAATAAGAGTAGGGTATATGCAAAACAACATGGGCTGAGAATGAGCAAATTATTCCAAAGGGAATAATATAACTGTCTAAGCATCATTACTCCAATGGTTTGACTTGTAAAACAGATGTTTGAAAGCTTCTGGTTAAAGTAAACTGACCTTTTCTTGGAGTAAATACATTCCAAAACATATATTATCTTGATCTTGGGATGAGTACTCATTTCTTGAAATAAGGGTATGCATTCATTTGCTCATGCAGTCAGGTAACTCCCTTCCAATTTTAATAGAAAAAGACATCCACCCCACCAGTTTACACTGATTTTCTGGGAAAAAAAAAGGGTGTTGCTGCCTTGAAGGGCCAAGCATCTACAGAAGACAAGGTTGTAGGGAGATAAATCAACCTTTCCTGGTGTTTGAAAAGACACAGAGTAGTTTAGGTGAAACATGCAGCTAAACAGGCTCCAGGTACACTGACCTCTGCTCCTGGAGGCTTTGGCGTGTGCTGTGTACAGCAGCAGAATGTCTACAACCATATTAGCTGTGGGGAAACAGTGCTGAGCTGACAGCGAGGTCAGGCAGACCCCAGAGCCTGAAACTCTGCAGGCAGGTAACCAGGAAACAACAGCACCAGAGCTGGAAGATGCTTCACCTACACATGTCTGTGCAGTCAATGAATCTTAATTTTTAAAGGATGGAAATTACAGCCCCTGGGAAAATATAACTGTTATGCAAAGAACTGTAAAATTACAAGAAGGCTGCGAGTGATCTGAAAGGTCAAAAGAAAAAAAAAAAAATTGATTTCTTTGGTGAGCCATATGTTGCTGAACTGTGGGGAGAATTCTGTACCTTAAACAAAAAAGGATGAATTTAACATTAGCATGGTTCTATTTTACAAATTGGTCTTTCATTTTTGATTAGTGAAGAGCTTAGTGTGTTCACCTCTTGATTTTTGTGTCAGTCAATAGTGCTTCAAAAATGAAAATTTCATTAACACCTACGTTCTTCCTTTGTAGAAAAGAATATACACAAAGAAAAGTGATTTAATATTATTTTCAAACTTTACAAAGTTTAAAACTTTGATATTCTAACAGTGCAAAAAGACAATAAAAAATTTCACTATTTCAAAATGTTAACAAAAACAATTGTGAAGTCCATTTTTCTCCACGTCATGTGTTAAAATGTCTATTCTTCTGAAAATTGCTTCCTTCAGATGTTTTTTACATCAACAGAGATCTCAAATTAGCTTAATTTTAGTAAATAACCTGATACATACCAATATATTCTCTCTTTTTTTTTTCCCTGATTAAATCCAAATGTATAACTTATTTTAAGCACCTGGCTATCTTTAATCATCTTTATGCATCTTCAGTCAAATTACTCATTCTATATTACAAAATAAAACTAATTTCTGGATAGTTTCTTCACTCCTAATGAAGGAAAAAGGATCAGGTACTGGGTTTTGATACCATTAGGTTGCCTACCTATTAATGTAATTTTTATTACATTATATTATATTTTTAAATGCAAATTTATGCAGAGTTTATGATCGTTTGGATCATATGCTCTGTTGGATCATTGCTGTTTTCCTCATTTTAATGCTCCTTCACCTTTTTGAATGACATCTTCCTTCCCTCTTCTTGTTCTCAAGCCTTCCCAACAACTGTTTTGTACTGCCACGATGCTGTCAGTATGGCATCTTCAGTAACATTTAAAACCGAACTCACGGATGCAATTATCTTAACTATTGTTTAATCTTCTGCACTTCCACATAATTTCTCTTAGTAAAGTTTAATTTACCTGACGTTATTTCTTTTGCTTCTTTAGGGATGAGCCAATTGCTGTGGCATTTCTGAGGTCCTTTGCCCATGTGGTTTTAATTCCTTATAACAGCAGGAAAGTGCGTTTCTGTTTTTTTGTTGTTGTTGGGTTTTATTGTTTGTTTGGTATGGGTTTTTTTTGACACTGTGAAAACACCAAAAAATTTAATCTTCAATTCCCATTCCAGTGTGACATCTGACCAGTCTGCATGGGAGTAATTGCAGTACAGGGGTTTTTTCTGCCCTTGGTATCTCTGATTTCTCTCAGCATATCACAGTCAGTGAACCTATCTCAGTCAGACAATTGGTAATACAGACTCTACTTTATTGGTTCTTTTGAGGCTTGAGATTTCAATTCACACAGATTCTATGCCAGTTACTGTGATACTTAAGCAGTTTCTTCTCTTTGATATCAAGGCCTTTTAACACAAGAAAATTTTGCTGTCAGCAAAATTATGTTTCTTTTCTGTACGTTTGATATCATCATATTACAGTGTTCTTGCTCTCTTCACATGGCTTTCTGTCAGGTTTTGTATAATGACATCTTCGTTCAAGGCTAAAGAGTCAAATTCTTCTTTCTCTACATTTCTAACATTTATAGAGAAACACAATTACTGATTTTGATTTGAAATGTCAATATGGATTGGACTGGGGACATTATCCTCCTAATTTGACCAGTTGTTTTAGCAGCAGAAGTGAGCTTCTTTAAACTACTACAGAAAGTCAAAACTGAATTATTTTTTCCACTCAAAAATAAAAGGTGCAACAATCATTTCCTGAAAACAGCTCAGTTGTACTTCCTGATATCTTCTGCTTGAAGAAGATGATCTTATATTGTATGCTATTAGCAACAGGACATATGAATATATTAAGCATCCAAAACTATTTAAAAAATAAATCTGGGCATTGGTAAGTCAAGCAAAGACAAAAATAGTTTATCCAATAGGATGTGTTACTATTGTTATTATTATTGTTATTATTATTATTATTATTATCATCATCTAGGCTACTTCTAACAGGTAATTAAAGTCCAGATCATTATATGCCAGTGCTCATAATTATTCTGCATGTCTTTCAGATGTCTGCTTTATCAGCTCACTATTGATCTTTACAGAAACAGACTTAAGAAGAAAATAATCTTCAGTTCTGAAGCAGAGCAAGGATATGAAGGAGGAACACCAAAAAAAAAAAAAAAAAAAGAAAAAAAATTATTGGCATAGATTTCGTGACAGAATTTAATTCTTTTATTTAATTCCCTAAATATTCAGGAAGCATTCTTATTTTAATAAAATCCTGCATTTTTTTCAGATATTTTTATATTTTATTAGGAAGTTGAAAAAATATAAAAGCCTAAGATAAATTGATATCCACACACATATACACACATATAAATAGACAAATATAGATAATTATTGAAAAAAGAAAAAAAAAAAGGATTCTGAAGTGCATCAAAGAATCCTTCAGAAAGTAACAGACCTGAAATAGGAACCCCACTTCCAGGGGATTCCATCTACATCCCATACACAAGCCCAGATCTGCGGCCCAGGCTCTGCAATCAGCAGAGCATGCCTGCATGCTGTTCCTGAGGTGTAAAACCACTTTCTTTGCCCTTCACAGAGGACTTCAGGACTAGATTTTTATTTTTGGGGTCTCAAAGTCCATTTCCCATGCACCATTCTTGTGGCTACAAATGTAAAATCTTTGGTTAAGGGTTATGGGTGCAGGGGTGCTGGGGCTCTGCTGCCCCTACCAATGCCCAAGTGGCTGAGTCCTAGTCTCAGCATGTCCTTAAAGGACACGTAGATGTGGCAGTCAGTGACATGGTTTGGTGCTGGATATGGCAGTGATAGTGATAGGTTTGTGACGAACAAATTATCTCAAGTGTTTCCAGCCTTAATGGTTCTGATTCCAGGTTTCTGATACCAGCTCTCTGAGCTCACCAGCTTGCTCTGAACCCATCTGCTCTTACAGAAATGAAAACTATTCCCATACCTCTAACCCAGGAAATTTATTTCACAGCTTCCTTTGGTTTTATGCCTCAGTCTTTGCTTGTTTGTTTGTTTGGTGGGGGTTTTTTTGGTTTAGTTTTTTTTTTTGTTGTTGTTGTATTTTGGGGCGTTTTTTGTTGGTTTTTGGCTATTTTTTTGTTTTATTTTGCATGGGACAGTTCCCTGGGCCATCCATCCACTGATCCTCATTACTCACAAATTTTCTTAGGCCATACTTGTCCTTCATTTGTTTCAAGCTGCACTGCCATGGTTTCTAGAGGTGGTTCTGTCTGTAATCAAGATATAGTAAATATGAAAAGCAGGCATGGCCCCCTCAAAACATAGTGTGAATGTTTATTTGATGTTAAAGGCCATGGAGTAAAAACCCAAGAGAAGAAATTTTGAACATGTAACTCTGAACTAAAGTGTGGCTGATGGCAGATCTTCCTTTTGGAGGGATTAATCTGGTTTAGGTGCAGACAACTTAATAACATAAAAAACCCAAATAAACCTAATTGCTCATTCCAAATTCACAACATGTTTTTTTGGAAAGGCTTAAAATATTTTCATTAGAATATATCTTGCAAGACGTGAAAGAATTTTGCATTTGGACATGGATCTCAGCTGTTTCATACATAACTTAAACAGTCCTCCAAAATTCCCTTGCTCTAGCTGGATCTAAAATTCACCTCTGATGTGTTTCCAGGCAACAGAATTACTTAAGAAGTTTCTGCAAATCTTAAATATAGACTATCCCAACTACTTAGGAAGGAAAGGCAATACATGAAGAGCAGCATGACAGTATTGGGGTGTCTTTATTAAACAGATTTGCTTTTGTTGGCAACTGTTCAGACTCATAGAATCAGAATACCATAAACTGGAAGCCCTCCATAAGGATCATCTAGTCCAAGTCCCTGCTCCTTTCAGGACTTCCCAGCACTAAACAGGATCACTATGATCTAGCTCTCTAAGATCACATTCTCTAGATGCTCTGACAGGACACTGACAGGTTTGGGGTTGCAGCCACTCCTTTGGGAGCCTGTAACCAACCACCTTCTGGGCTAAGTACAGTCTGAGCTTCCCCTGATGCCGCTTCATTCCATTTCCATATGTCTCTTGCTGACCACCAGAAAGGGAAGATCAGCACCCTTCTGCTGGGCCCTGCCATCAGGAAGCTGTAAATGCAATGAGAAACCACTCACTTACTTTTACAGTGTGCCACTGTACAAGAATGGCAGTCCCAAAACAGGACTTCAGTGTGGTCTTGTACTGACATTTCAAATTTCACTGCTGCCTGTCCTGATTTCTTCAAATTCGATCTACTTCATGTCAGTGGTCATTTTGTTTGGTTTGTTTGGGGTTTTTTTTTGGTTGCTTTGGTTTTGTTTTGTTTTGTTTTGTTTTGTTTTGTTTTTCATTTGTTGTTGGATGGATGAAAAGGAGAGCAAAGTAGGGTAGAGTTGAGGGTAGGATTCTGCCCTTCGTAAGACTTGCTGTTTAGTCAGAGCATGCTCTTGCCTTATGTACAGTTGCTGAGTCTTGTCATTTCCATCTTGCCCTTGAAACGATCTCTAATGAAATGCAGTAGAATCCTATTCCCATAGGAGATTGATTATTGTGCAGTTTCACACTCATTTAGCTCTCCTTTTTCTATTAGAACAGTATGAGCTGATTATTTGCACCACTGTCCACAGCCTCCTGCTTTCTCCATTAGAAAGTTTCTACAGCTTCTGCAAATTTCTTAACAGAAACAACTTCTTATTTTCGGAGTCTTTATCATATAATCATTGAGGGAGAAAAAGTTTTTTCTCCTCTGTAAGTAAAGTTGATAAATTAGTAGAAATAAAATATCCAGTACACTTTAAGTGAAAAAATGCATATGACATTCAGGAAAGGCAGAGGAAAAGAATGAAGGTGGACAGTGTGGGAATGGGAATGAAAAAAAAAAAAAAAAAAAAAGAAAAAGGGAGAAGGGGGAATGGAGAAGAAAATGAATTTTAAAATAAAATCAGGGTTTTTTTTAAATGCCACTTCTTTGTATTGTCTCTTATCACTGAAATTTTAATAAGACTTTTACTTGATGAGGAAATCTGGAGAAAGAACATTCACAACAATGAAATAGAGAAAAGATTTCTGCAACAGAGGAAGAGATATCTCTTTAAAGGGGGAAGAGGCAGGAGAAATTGAAGGGAAAGAGAATTTAAGGATCTTGGATTCCAGTTGTGAAATCAGTTTTCTAAAAAGACTGAATGCCTGATAAAACTGTACCTAAATTTCCTACACTCTTGATTATGCAATATATGCACACAGGATATGCATCCTGAAGCACATCAACACTGCTTAAATCTTCATATCCTTAAAATCTGCAATTTAATCATTTAGGCAGTTCCACAAAATTTTACCGTGCATTATGAATAGGAAAATTTACTAGTGCCTTCTCCAAGGAGACTGAGCCATGTGTCCTGACAGTTCAAGTAGATATTATGGTTTTATAATTGGTTTATATAAATTAATATTAGATATAAAGTTCAGAACTTTTTATTGGTTAGCTATATATAGATATTGTTCTCTATAGAGGATATTTCACTCCTTCTTCAAGACTGAAATTTCCCTCAGTGTTTTGTATAATTCTAGAAGTCTTCTTTCAAAGCAGTTATTGATGTTTCTAGTCTAATTAGGGTCCTGCCATCTGCTGCCTTGATGACTTTGAAAGGAAGGCTGAGTGATTTAGGATATTTCTTGACAGTATCAAAGATTTTCTTTTAACTTCCTTGTTCTGTGCCCTGCTCTATTGATGAATCCTCATCAGTTGTATCTCCCAATCAAAATCCGCACACGCCACTCATTCATTTTCACGGTATATTTCCTTGATTTCAGTACTTGTCTCTCATTCATAATACTTCATCCCTCATACAACATCCATGCTTATTCTATGTACTGTATTTTTGATCCTGCCATATGACAACCTGTTTTCAGAATCATGTTTTTTTAATCTTTTCAGCACTGAGGTGACTTTTTCCCTTTTTGATATCTCAGATCACTTATAAATGACTGCCCAACAGCTATAGCATATTCACACAAACATATTCTAACAAGTTTTTTTTTTTCTTTTAATTTATAATCTGTGCACATGTAATATAGAATCTGTAATTTCAGCAAGCTATAAAACAATTGTGCAACCATAGTTGCAACAACCAGTTTCACCTTGAAGTAAAATTAAATTATCTATTGGATTAATAGTATATATAAGCAAGTGCTGCTACATACAAAAATAAGTCCAGTTCCTGTTTTTGTTGGGGGTTTTTTTGTTTTTGTTTTGTTTTGGGTTTTTTTGTTTTGTTTTGTTTTTTTGGTTTTTTTGCTTTAGTTTTAAGTGGGAGATGGATAAAGGCTAGGAGGAAACACAAAATGACAAGAGAGCCATTTCTTTAAGCCATGGATTGTAAATCTGCATTTTAATAAAACCTGTGTTTTAATATAGTTAACTATTATTTATACTATTGTTGTTGTACATCTAAATAGCCAAACATAAATATAATTTTCTCTAAGGGAGGAAAAAGCAGAAAATCAATATAAAGTCTTTAACTAAAAGGCTCATACAGCTTTGTATATTATCTAAAACTTTAAATACAGTTTAAAACAAAATACTTGAGATATTTTACTATCTTAAACTATCTTATCCTCCTTTACCCTACTCCTAATTCAGTGAAGGATGAAAGAAGACAATGCATAGGAGAACAAAAACAATGATCAAAGAACTAGAAAACATGTTTTCTGGAAGCTAGTAAGAATTAGGTTTGTGTTAGAAAACTGGACACACAGGAGAAATATGACAGGTCTTCAGATTGCAGTGGGGACAAATGGGAATAAGGTTTTATCTTTATTTTTTTTAGACAAAAGCAAGAGGTAAGAATTTTAAATCACTTCAAAGAAGATCTACATTGAAAATTGCAAAGAAAAATGCCTTGTAAACAGAACCATTCAACATCACAGACAGGATTTTGGAAGGGCTCAGAACGTGTTTTTCATAAATATTTACATAAGACAAGCACCTTTCAGGTAAATTTTGATTTTGTGGCTTTGTGGGGCCAAAACCAACCAACCAACCAAGCAAACAAACAAACCCATGGAAATAATTGATTCTGTAAATACAGTACAAGTAATTGACATCTCCATCTTCTGCTCAAAAAGCTGAGAGTAATTAATAAAGCAACAAACAGATTCAGGTTACAAGCAAGCAAAACAAGTGTGTTGAAGCAGAGAAGGCAACATGCCTGTCTTACCTGCTGCATTGCTGTATATAACCTTGAAATTCTGGAAATGAAAATTACTTCCACAGAGCTAGCAGCAGATAACTGCAAGGATCAAGAGAAGATTTGTGGCAGGATTATCCGTGATACAAAATGTGTAGGTAGTAATATGGTTCTTAGCTCTGGTACCAAAAGTGATCAAAGTAAGCTATCAGAAAAAGTAACTTCAGTGAAATATGAAACAGTCAATCCAGAAATGACAAATAATGAAGACCTCAAAAATCCTATTAAAATGGTAAGGAAAGAGATACTCTAAGAGGTTCCAAAGGGAGCTGTGGTATCAATTGTTATGTAATCAGCATCGGTATACTTGTTCTTGCACCATGTCAGAAAGTGTTTGAAATTAATCAGAATTCTGAAATAGATTTGTCAAGCTAATGAAATGGAAACCAAAAATGTCATTTGTTTTCGTAATATAATTGAAAACCATATTTATTAAAATGTCAGCATGTGCAAACAGCTAGTAGTTTTGCTGTTTCTGAATATTTTTTCCCTCTACTCAGCTAAAAGGTAAATATTTGCCTTACATAGTGCTATATGGATACTAATTGTATCTTTACAACTGTGTTGAGAAGGAGTTGTCCTGTATCAGGCAAAGGTCCATCTAGTTAAGCATCTTGCAGTTTGTGATTTCTAGGATTGGATGCTTGGGATTAGCATATAAAACATACTCAAATACAGAAAAATGCTTTGCTTCCAGTATGCTTCCCTAGTTTTCAGAAAATTTCTGTCTGAAAGAGCTCCTAACTTTTGATCACAAGACTTTCTGTCAAGAATTTGCATAATTGCTTTCTGAAACTGTCTAAGATATGGTATCAAGAGTATGCTGTGACAAAATATTGCATAGTGTAATTGAGTGGCACTGAGTTTCTTGTAATGGCTACCTGACAAATTTCTACAAACCATCTCCATCCTCTTCATCTCTGTTGGGGAAAGTGAATAAATAATTTCCTAAACAGACTCTTTCTGGCTCAAATTTCTTTCCTTTAGTCATGTCATATTTCTAGTCATCTCTTCCCAGACTGAGATTTTCCAGACCCAGTTGAATATTCCTTGCTGTAAAAACACAGGGTTCCCTAACTTTGTTTGTCCTCTTCATTCTTCACTTGATTATTTTCAATCTAGTGTTTCATGTTTTGAGATGTGAGAATCTCAGGTATTCCTGAGATGTGGGATCACCACAGAATTGCACCTGAGATGTAGGACTACCACAGAATTGCACGTTCTCTTTAAAACAACAGCAGACTTCTACTAGGAGAGCAGCTCCGTGACAGTGTTAAAAGGTTGTTCAAGAACATATTATTAGTTCTTTCTATGCAGACAGTGTTAAAGAATAAATCAAAATTAAAAGAACTTAAATCTGTAATATCAGTTTCCCATACATTTTTACAAAAGCTATCAGAATGTGAAAGCTGATTGCACTTATTGAGGTACCAATGCTTTTTAATTCAAATCACACACAAAATACAAATTTTCAATTTCCACTCCTACTACTCCCCATTATGTCTCCATCCTTCCAAAGTGCATGAGCATCTACTTCCAGCTAATATCTATGTACTACTGTAAAGACCAACAACTTTTCTTGACCTACTTTCTCAGGGACAACTGCAGAAAAACTACTTTGAAATCACATGTTATTAAACAGAAGCAATGATATGTGAGTCTGGGAAAAGAGGAATAAAGAGAGAAAAAAACAACCCTTCTCCCTTCTTTTTTTTTTTTTTTTTTTTTTTTTTTTT
>VWZN01009431.1:0-10494 GCA_013396955.1 Regulus satrapa | reverse complement strand
TTTGTTTTTTTGTTTTTTTTGTTTTGTTTTGTTTTGTTTTTTGGGTTTTTTTTTTAGGCTTTGGAAAAAGTTGTTTGAGTTTTAGCTGAAAACGTCTCTTGTTATCAGTTTGTCCAGACTCATTTCTCAAACCTAAGTTTCAGTTTCTGGTTTTCTTTGTATTAAATGGCACCAACTTTTTGCTTAGAAGACTGTCTCTCTTCTCCCGAGTTTGCATGTCTGCTCTCTTCTGGTAAAAGATTCTCTAGGAGCAGCCCTATTTATCTAAAACACTTTTGCATGTATCTTCTTTTTTGCCAATTTTGTGAGTTCATTTTTGTCTTAATGTTTTGTTCTCTGCTTCTGTTAATCTTCATTCCTCATATTTTTAGAAAATTCAGCTATGTCACTGTGAAGTCTCCTCTTCTTAAATGAGGGGAAAAGCTGAACTTCTTTAAGCTTGCTTCATAACTAGTATTAATTTAGCTTATTTCACTTGCATTCCCCAAAAGCAATTATAGTTACTCTTCTTCTCAAGTGTAGATGCAAATTAGGATAAAGGCAGTAGGGATTTTCCTCCCCACTTTTTATTCCTAGCAATTTGTATTAACTATATATCCCTACTTTCCTCCTTCCATGACTCAGAATGAAACATATACTGTATCTTAAATTAGAAAAATGTAATCTCTAACAACCTAAGTACTGTACTTAAATGTCCTTAATCCCTGCTTTTACATTCCATATAGCAGTCGTTCCCTCAACAGAGTTTCATCTGACAACTCAGATATCTGGCTGTTAAATATCCTTTCCAAAAGCACTCATACTTTCATAGTCAAACTTTTACCCAAAGTTTCCAGTGCTAACCTGCAGAGCATTTTAGCATTTCAGATTTTATTTAGGTAATGGTCATTTCTTCCCTGCTCTCTTACTTTTCTTGCTTAGTGTTTCATTTATATTAAAACTAACAGGTGTCCTATAAACTTATTCACCATTAGCACTGTATCAATCAGACATGCACAATAAATGTCTGTAAAATACTATTTGGGACCACTCCATGTCCATGTTTCCACCAGGAAAAATCTAGTCACATTCATTTGTTAAAGAAAAGGTTTATATCTAATCTATATCTATATCATCTATATATCTATATATTTTTTTTTCACTAAAACAATAACAATGGAAAATGGGAAAATTTTAAATTGATTTTCTGGCAATTTGAAGTAATTTCTTTGCTCAAACAGTTTGGATTTTAATTTTTTTTTAAATAGTTGGTTTTGTATGGGTAGTAGCTTAACATTCACCCATTCTAATTTCTATATGCTATAAATTTTAAATTTAAAAATCCCTGAGAAGAAAAGGCAAAGAGATTTTATAGTTCCTATAGTTCCTCAGAAAATAACTATAAAACCAAATGAGAATTGCTTGTCTCACAGGAGTAATTTTGATACTTTTCCCCCTTTTAAAAATATTATGTATTTAAATATTTAAAAGATAAGCTCAAAGTTCTAAATAAGAACTTTGTCATATGAAGGCAGATTGAATGTTACTTTATTATAAACTTACCCTAAGCAGTTAAATATCAATAGGCAAAAGAAAAAAGCCACAATTAAAAAAAAAACTATCTAATCTAAATGACCAAGGCATTTGATATGCATCTGATTAAATTTTATGAGCTAATGGAAAATTGTGAGACTTCAACTAGTTCCCTGGTTTGGTAATAGTACATTTTTTAATACCTCCCTCCCCTTGACATGGATTGATTGAAGTGTATAAACCTAGGGTGTTTTAGCTATCTATATTCAGGAAAGGTTTTACTGAGGAAACAATTTTAAATTTGGCCTTCCCAATAAGGCTGAGTCAGGGAGGAACAGCCCCTTGAGTCTTGTGCTATTATTAAACTACTGGATATCAGAGTCTGACCCTTTTTGCCATCACAGACCAAGTGATTTTCATTCTCTTCTGCTCTCTGCTCACCTTGGTCCCTTGAACAATTGTTTCTCATGTTCATCCTGTTGTGATCTGGGTCAGTTCAGCAGCGATTCACCGAGCTAAGGGTGTAATCATTTCATTAACACATGTTATTCTTCCTGTTATCATCATACCTTGGCTTTGTTGAAAAATATCTCCTACAGAAACAGCCAACAAATATGATATAAAATAACTTGCAAAGCTTCTTGTTTTCAACTGCACACACAATTTTTAAAATGTTTAAATCTTCACACTGTTGTTGCTAGAAAAGTTTTTATAAAAATTTGCAATAAATATATAGGCCTCCATTTCTTTCATTCTTTTTTTTTTAATTCAAATATAAATATTTAATAATAAAAAAGTTTTAAACAATGAAATTTTACCCTGAGACATGTGTCCCAGAGACAAGATTCTTTCAGTAAATTTCTTATGTAGCTTAGCAGAAACAGATTACAAAAGCTTTCCATGCTAAACCTATACAACATTTCCCTTCTTTTTCATTTAAAGTATTTCTATTTTTGCACAATCTAATGCACAATCAGCATCTTGTGCACAAAGTTCTAGACAAACTGAATAAATATACAACTCTCCCTATAACAACTTGCAATGGTACAAAATTTTGGGGAGTCTTTTTGGGATGCAGACATGAACTTAATATCACAGTTGCATCATCCCACCACTTTATCTACATTAAATATATCTCATGGGACATTATATCTATTCTTATCTCAGGGCATACCTGCTACACTCATAGAAATTCTCATTCTGTATAAGCCACCTACACTAGACAAAACCAGAAATCAAGTTCATCCTTTTGGTATTTTATTACTGCAGTCTTGTTGGCAAGTCAATAAGAGAAGCTGTCAACTTTTGTAGCGGTAAATATTCATCTAATTGGGAAAACTACCATAAATAGCAGAAATCATAATACCAAAGGAAATTATAATTATGAATAGCATTACTGCCATAAAAGCGATGTTATGAAAGGCCTCTTAAGAATGAAAAAAGTATCTTAGAATTTCTACCAAAAATCCCAGCATGAACAAGGCTGTCTTTGGGTGACAGGAAGCTTCTGCTTGTGTGTGATCCCTTCATCCATTACACAAGCCTAAGTCCACTGATGCCAGTAGCAGATTAATCTGGTTTAAAGCTCATGCACTGGAAGAGAGAATCAAGCCTTTGTCAAAATCTTCACTGACTTGCCATTAGTAATCATATTCCAAGAATGCCTGATGTAATCTCCTTGGCTGAGATTTTATTTTCTGTTTGTTCTTATCAAGACACTATTAGATGTTTTGCTTTTGATAAAGACCACGTGAGAATGGCGCTCTGAGCAAACTGCTCTAATGGATGGCGTTTCCTCCCATGACAAATGGATTGGAACTGGGTAGATTTTGGCCTCCATTTCTTTCATTCTTTTTTTTTTAATTCAACGATAATCCTGAGCCTTTTAACACCAACAGCCAAAGTCTGTTGGCTCTTACTGCACTGAGTGCCAGTGCTAAAGGGTTTGGGTTGCTTGCTCTGTTATGGGTTCCCAGCAATTTATAAAGCTAGTAAATGCAGAAAATGTACAACCCCAATTAAACTTATGCTAGGTACCCGATTCATTTGAAACCTGAAAAATATCGGAGATGGCTTCATTCCCATTTTCCTTCCAGCTCTGTCATTCCTCTCCCAAGCAGGACTGATGGTGTTGCACAGCCCTGTTATGACACATTTCCAAAGAAAACCTCAATCTGCAGCACACGTGGGATACAAGCACCCTGAATCTTGGGCTGAAACTCTATATGGGAAATATATGTCAAAACAGTTTATGAAATGAAACAAAATAATTTTTGTATTCACTGATCTGAAGTGTACAGCATTTCATATTGCATTCTTCTCAACTAATACACAGTTCAGCAGCAAGTTTCAACACTACTGTGATAAGGATAATTTCAAGGGTCCTAGTTCTATTTCTGGTGTCTAATTGAGTGTATTTTTAACTTTCAATTTAACTTAATAGGAACTAATTAGTAAAATCTAATTAGATTTCCTACTAACAATTTCTGAAGCACTGTTTGTTCCTGAACTCTTATTTTGTGTTACAAGAATCCTAGTGGAAAATGAAGTCACCCTGAAATAGATGGGACTATTTTAATATCCAGATACTACTCTATGTCAGTAAGGCCTTAAATAACATCATATGACCACAGGCACAATAAAAACAAAACAAAACAAAACAAAACAAAACAAAACAAACCGAAAAAACCCATAATAAAAATTCTGGCCTGAGAAAATTTTTTCTCAAAAATATGGCTATTAATGCTTTCTTCTATTTCACTATGGTTCTGACCCAAGAATTGCATATTGTTTGAGCTAGCTCTCTCTCTTTTTTTTTATAAAACTCTGTTTCTAAGTTACTGCTGCAGAAAAGACCATTTTCTTCTTTTTTATTACATGTAACATATCCTCAATTGAGTATTATTTCAAAAGTTTTAAAAGAGTCTGTATATTCTCCATATAGTCTTTTGGGTTTTTTCGCAAAGACTGTTTTTAGAGTGACAATAATAGCAATAAGTTCTAGATGAGAAAAGAAAACAAACTTCTGATCCTCTTTATTATCAGCATCGAACAACTACTTTTCACTTAAATTTTTTGGTTTGTTGGTTGGGTCGTGGCTTTTTTTCCTTCATGGTTTCTTTCATTTCTTCTAATCTTTATATGAATATGGCTAATGTGCAGCTGTGTTTCCCCAGTTTCTGCTTCTTCCTCTCAAAGTGCTCAAGTGATTCTGCAGCTCAGTCTTTCTTGGTTAATGGGCACCCTTCAGGTGTCTGTAGCTGTGTGCACTGCCCTGGTGGGAGATGATGGTCACGCTTAGTAAGTTAGCAGTGGGGAAAGATACCAACAAAAATTTAGGAAAATCATAGATTGGAGGCATTATTTTGTGTTTTACATTGTTCCCTCAGCAGTGCAATACCAAGAATCTATCAAATTTTTTACTTCTTATGCTGTAGTTACTAAGAATTCCATACCTCTAAAGACAATAATATTAATAAATAATATTATATTCTGCATGAGCTCTTTGGAAAAGAGATTATTTCACTAAGAATAGTTCTAATAGACATTCTGGACTGGGAAACAGGTTTACTTGAAAGTTGTCTGATGCATTCTAGGAAAAATCCACAGTACCCAGATCCTCAGGAACACTGCTGCATTTCTAGGTACATGACTAGACTTGCAATCCCAGCTGTTAGCCCATGTTGTAACTGAATTTCCCTTTTTAAGTGATTCAATCTGACTCAGACTGGTGTCCAGCAGCTTGGAAAGGCTGTTAATGTGATGTGACAATCTTGACATTAACTGCCTTGGTTAAGGCCAAGAAACAAATCACACAGAGCTTAACAGATCAGAGGCAGCACCTTGGATTTTACATAGAAATGAACTGAAAAAAGTGGAGATTCTGGCTAAATGAAAGTGATGCTTCCTGGATGGGGAAATGTATTATGAAGAGTTTTGTTGTTCTTACAGTGTCTGCAGTAAATTGAGCACCGTGCAGTCATGCAATACAGCACTCTCAATGACTTGGAGGCATCCTTTGAAGGCTACATTTGACAGAAAAGATAATAATTGCCAGGATAAATGGAGATTTAATGAAGCCTTTGGGCACTAATGACAATGGATTTCTGGAAGAGGTTTAATTCCATTGGCATGTCCAAATTTCCTCCTTCCCTTGACTGTATGTAAAATTTTATTTAGCTACACTCTGCTGACCAGAGGTTTTAAGCCTGATCACGGCTCAGTAGGTGAGTGACAGGCCCACAGCTCAGATCCAGGAGAGATGCAGACGGGGGCATTTGGCAAAATGCAGTTCAGCAGCCTGCCTCCCTCATCAGGCAGCAAACACTGACTGAGAAACTGAGGGAAAACATGTTCAATAACACGTGAGAGATGATCACAGGTCATGAGGTTGCTTAGGACATCCACCCTGAGGTCTTCCCAAGGAGGGGAAGAGAGAGCCACTCCACCAGGCTTCAAACCTCCCTGATTGTCCCTTGCAACTGACTTGCTCTCTCAGCCAGGCAGGCTAAGCCCCAAGTGTGGAAACAAAGCTAAGTGATGTAAATTTTATTTTTTTTTAGCTTTAATTTTTAAAATAGGACCAGTTAGAAAGTCTTTCCACTTTATCCTGCCATTATATATTGTAGGGGTGCACATAGGTAACAGAATCAGTGAGAGATAGAAGTAATGGATCTGTGTGGTAAACTAGGAAGCTAGAAAATGTTCTGGTATTTCTAACTTTCCTTTATCCTTACTGTGGTAGACAATAACAACCACAGGAGGCTTTGACCTGACAGTTTCATTCATTGTCTATGCCACTATACAAGCAGAAGTGAAAGAGACTGGACTGTAGTATTGTGGTTTGTCTCTATTTTTTTCAGTCTAGATGCGCAAATAAGCATGGATGATAAAGTCAACAGGGGTGTAAATGATAGAAGAGTTGTGAAGAAGTATATTTTGCATTTAATTTTTTATCTCATGCAATTCTAAACATTTTTTTTTTTTTTTGCTATTATTATCTGCAACAATAAGATGTAAGAAAATGAAAATGCATGCCTTGAGTTCTACAGATTGGGGATGGGGCCAAGCATGTAGATGTCCATAAAACATATATTTGCCTATAAAATATCTACAAAATCATCCATAGCTTCTGAGGGGGTTTACTGGGGCTGGCTGAAAATGAGCAAGTCCAAAGAAGTGTGTGGCTTTGGATACATGTCCAGCTGAGAGCCTCTTCTGCCATGACTGCATTTCGATTGGAACAGAGGAGTAGCACCTGCTGTGGTCGGAACATGCACTGGGGAGTTGATGGATGTGCACTTGCCAAATGCTCAGGTTCCTTCACCAACCTCTCAGAGTTGTAAAGGGTAAATACGAAAACATCTGGAAGCCAGATCAAACATACTGGGAGTGTGATTCCTCACAAAGCATTTGGCCACAAGCTCTGTTTGCACTGCGGTGACTTCATTTATTTATGAACAACTGCTGCCTAATTGTTTTGTCATATTAAAAGGTTTGCTGACTTCACTGCTGCCTGCAGAAGTGAGAGAAAGGCTGGATCTCTCACTATCTCATCAGCTACAGGCCTTTGCAACAGCAGTACCCTTCAAAACTAGTAAGTCATGTTTTGGCAAAAGCAATTAGGAGTTTTGTAAGCTATCACAAGAGGATTCAGCATTCACCTCTAGGTCCCACCATCTTAAGAATGAAATATTGGAAACAACAGTGAACATGACAGCATGGCTTTTCCTTGGCATAAGAAATAACACTCCTGTATCGCATGCAGATGTTGAGATTGTTCTTTAATTTATAATTTAAAATCATGCAGCTACTTTAAGCCCAGGGCAAGGATACTTTGTTCATGCTAAATAAAGTGATCCTTCTTTATAAAAAAACCTATATTGAGTCTGGTTATTGAAAAACACTTGTGTATATGAAAAATGTCTACAGGAAAATAAAATAGGGCAAACTTAAACAATAGATTCATTTATCTGTGCCCAGGTCAAGGTGTAAACAGGAAAGGAAAATAAAAAAATAATTTAATTGAATATATAATTGTTCACAATATAAATGCATTATTAATGTCAAAAATATCTGCATTTTTATTATATTCACACATATTTGTAACAATCAAATTTTAACTCTATAAGGAATGTGTTGAATTTAACTCCTAAAGGAGAAAAACTTTTTCTTGGAAAGTCCTTTCATTAAAGAGGAAAATAACAGGGAGAAAAAAAGAGGATATGTGGGGATATGAGAGTTTAAAAGATAAAGCTGATAAACTGATAAAGCTCATTATATCAGTAGGAAAGAAAGTACTTTAGATATTATAATCAGCATTGATGCATTCCACAAGATATTTGATGGGAAAAAAAAGTTATGAAAGTACAAACCAGGTTTAAAACAACCAAACAGAAAAACCAAACAAAAACCAAACAAACATACAATCAGACCAAAACAGAACAAAACCACAAATAAACAAACAAAGGAAAAACCAACCCATCCTAATAGCAAACTGATCCAGGAAAAACATCTCTAAGATTTTGAAAAATCTCAGTTTTGCAACTTGTTTTCTATCATGTGCATAAATAAATTTCAAAAACAGTTACTTCAAACTGGTCATTAATATAATCAATTTAAAACACTCCACAATAAATATTTTTGTAGTTTGTGGGGTTTTAGCAAAACCTATGGTTTGTCAAAGGGACTAAAAATTAATTGCAATAAATGCCACTTCATGTATCTGATAATAAAGAATCCCAATGTTGCATTTAAAATGTGTCAGAAATTCACAAATTCAAAGATCTAGCTCAATGCTAATTTTGACATAAAGCTCTAAAAGATATTTTTCTTTATTATATTCTATCATTTACAATTATAAACTATTTCTGTCACCTAAACTCTATAGCAATGATTTTTTAGAAAATATTATAGACATTAAGGACTGTAAGACAATTTCAAGTACTTAAAATTATTCATTTCCAGCAGGAGTAAATATGACTTTCTTATATGTACTATATACTGAATGTTGGAACCACTGGCAAGAAAACTAATAAGGAAATGGATCTCTTCTTTCACCTGACTGTGAGAAAGATGTTGAAGAGCTACTGCAAGACAGCAGCCTGAGTTGTTCTGAGCTTGTGTTTTGGGAATTATGAAAAAGCCTGTAGGTCAGTCTGTTGAGGTTTATTTCTGGTTGGTTGGTTATGGATTTATTTCCTAGATAGTGATTTTTCATGAATTCATTTAAACTGTCTACAAGGACCTGGCTATTCTCTAAATATGCACATGACAGTTACATTCATCAGTGTTTATATATTTACTCTGATGCTCCTGCCACTGAACTGCTCTGCACTGCTGAGGAAGTTATTGGCACCTCTTACCAAACTGTGGAATCAGATCCCTCTAACCTTGTGATGGAATCAAGCCTACACATGCAATAGCTGTCACCAATATGCTCCAGCTCATGTAATACATTTTGTGCAGTTTCTACATTCTTCAAAAGACATTAGCAGTGACTGCCGACAGGTATGTGGAATTTGGTACCAGTGTTCTAGTCTATGACCATTCCAATCTTCTCTCTTAAACAAGTACATTAATTAAGGGTCCAGAAAGGAAGACAAAACATTCTTCCTAATTTCTTCTTCCCATTATCACAGTGGAAGTCAGCACAACCTGTGATGATTGTTTTGGGGGATCACACTCATGAGAAACAACCCTGTGCACGCAGCTCTTTATTATTTCACTTTTTCAATTGAAAGAGAAAAGATTCTTCATCCTTATAGGTTGGGGGGTTTTTTTGTTGTTCTTGTTTTTTTGGTTTTTTTGGTTGTTTTTTTTTTTTTTTTTTCCAGGAAATACAGTCTACTCTGAAATTTCCCATGACTACTCCCATGGACTTGACCCAGAGTGTATCCTTCAGAGAAGTGCAGAGGCCTCACAGCTGCTCTGGTCCCACAAGAAGTGAACCCCATTAACCCTGGCTTGGCTTTGTTCAGTATGGGACAAGGAATCTTTGCTGACAGCCTTGGGGTAAATTCCTTGCCAAAGGAATCTTTGCTGACAGCCTTGGGGTAAATTCCTTGCCAGCTTAGAGAGCTCTGTAGCAGTTTCATTTTGCTGCTCTCACATTGCTCTATTTTCTTTCTCAAATGCCCACCTGGACTGCCTTGCTAGCATGAGTTAGACAGACTGTTTTCCTTTTTTTTACAAAAGACAGCATTTGGCAAGATGTCCACTGTTTTTTGCAGACCTCCTAGAATGAAAGCTGCACTTTTTCTTTGTACATGACATGTGCCATGGAGACAGCTGCTCTTCTTGCTGCATTTCTTTGCTTCTGTGGTATTTTCACTTAGACGATCACACAATAAAAAGAGCTCTGCTGCATTGTTTAGAAAGCTCATTATGAAAGTTGACTGCGCATATTCTCAGTGCCGCTAAAAGTTATTTTGTGGGTTCCCTACATATACTTCATGATATAATATGTAAGATTAATACTGCTACAAAAAACAGGACACTGAGCTAAAACAACAACAAAACAAAAAAAAAACCAAAAAAAAACCAAAAAACCAAAAAAAACCCAACCAAACAAAAAAAAAAAAAAAACCCAAAAAAAACCCAACCCAAGCCAAAAACCCCCACAGCTTGTAAACTTTTTTTTTTTCACATTTTACCTGACTGTTATAACACTTACAGTTTTCTTTCTTAATAAATTAAATTTTCTCTGTTGTCTCCAGAATAGGTGGAATGGAAATAAGTGTGGAGGAGAATTGTGGAGAATATTTAATTTTTTTCATTACTATTTTTAGGAAAAAGCATTCTTTAAAAAGAGTGTATACTTAATTCCACATACTTACAAGAAAGTGACAAAATATTTGCAGAGAACATTACTGAGAGTAAACTATATGCACAATTTTTATTACCAAAACAGTCTTTCATATTTTACTTCTCATACATGTTCATACATATGGGCATAACATCGGTAAATTATAATATAGAGTT
>VWZN01009430.1:91019-121120 GCA_013396955.1 Regulus satrapa | reverse complement strand
TGAGGGGCTGAGAGCACACACAGCCTGACACACACACTGTGCACATGAGGGGCTGCAGGGCCGCCCGGCAGCTTTGGCTCCCCGCGTGGGACAGTGTCTCCGTTCCTGCCGCCGTCCCCGCTGCTGCTCGGAGTTGTTTCACACCGCTGGCTTGTGCTTGGTGTGCATGGCAGGGTAGCGGCGTGGGCCGGACGCGTTGCGTGAAGCGTTGGAGCTTTAGTGTTATTTCCAAGTCAGGCAGCGTGCAGCGTGGCCGTGTGATGTGTGTTCTGCTCGTGGTGTTAAAGGGTAGAGAGGCTTGTGTGCGCTGAGGTCCATTTAAGTTTCCGGGGGTTTTGGTGAGCAGCAGGACAGCTTTGAAAACGCAGTTCTGGTGCCCTCCGAACGTACTGCTTTGTCTCGCTGCTCTTGGAACGCTTTCCTGTAAGCGTAAGGTTTATTTAGCGCTCCTGGGAGTTGTGTAAGCTCAGGCAGAGGCTGTCGCCTGATGTGTCTGTGCTTGCAGAGCCGATAGTAAATGCACCCTCCAGAATTTCCTCAATGAATCCGTGTCTCCGCCTCAGCCAAACCTCTGTGCCTGTGGATTGGCTTTTCCCAGGCTGCAGCTGTCAAAGGAGGCTCCGTGCTCTCCTCATTGCTTTTTCTCACCTGACTCTTGCTATTAAAAGGAATCCTCTGCCTTGTCACGGTGGGCTTTTGTTTTTTAATTCGCTGTGATCCAGACTTGGGGGATTCCCCAAGAGTAACTCCGCTAGAAGGTGGGATTGTGGTTAAAAGGAACAGCGCTGGGCTGCTAATGAAGCAATATTGGAGACTAATTTGGTTTGCTCAGCCTCGAAAGCCTATTCTGCAGTGCTGTGTTTGCATTTAATATTTAAATTAATTCTTGAAAATAGCTGTTATTTTGATAAGTCATGCTTAAAATAAAAGTTGTTAATGGAAAATTGCTGTAAGAATTCAAGCAAACAAGCTGCTTAAATGATTGAGAAGATTAGATTTATACTTCAATAAAACTACTTCAGTGTTGTCCTAAAAAGTTGTTTTTCTGTGAGAGTGAGGTTTGTTTTCTCCGCCCTGACATGTGGCTCCGTTTGATGTATTATGTAAGAGTCTCCAAACGAAATGACTGAAGCTCTGAGGTATATTCGTGCGAGATGCATCAGCCAGGCGAGATTATAAACTGCTATTCTTGGATTCTTCCGATTATTGCCATGTGGTGATGCTTTCATTCATGGTTTGTCCCTCTCCCGGTGTAGCATAGATAATTCTTAATTACAGGGGTTTTTTTTAATGATATAAAAACCTTTTCTAGGAGCATTGGTGTGGGTGACAGTAGTTCAATATTGCAGAAATACCTTAAACGCCTTCAATGCAGAGCACAAACTGCTGTGATCCAGTTGATGTATTTTGAAAGGGACATTTTGGAGGGAGGGAGGGAGAAATCTCTGCTCACTCATTTCTGCCCCCTCAATTCCTAGGATGTCTCTTTTTTCCCCATTGAAAGTTTGGTTTTTTTTTTAAAGCCTCGGGGTGGCCTCTGGTTTCCATTTGCTGTTCAGAGCCACAAACCTCGCGTTCCTCTGGGCCCAGGAGCCGCTCTGCACCCTCTGGGAACAGCAGCAAGGTCTTGCAGCACCTTCCGCTGGAAATCACCATTATTTACAGATTTGCAGGATTTAAAACGCTTCAGTGAAAGCGTCTGCCCTGTTCTTTACAACCCGGCCTCGCTGGTGCAGGCGTGGGATTTAATTAGTCGGTGATTGATCTTTTGTACGGGCAGAAGTGCAGATTTTGGTCCATTTATTCTTGATGAATATTCTGGAACTGTTTCTCTCGGAGATTTATACCCACTCGCAGCGTTTCACAAATCAGCGGCTCATTTCTCTCACTCGGAGATTCCAGCTGTGCTAGAATTAGGCTTCTCCTCTGTAGCACGTTTATGTTACAAATGTTTATCGCTTCCTCTAAATTAAACCCGAGGAAGAAAATCGTGTGGGTTTGTTTTTACACCCAGGTGAGAGAGGATCGCCGGGAAGCAGAGGGCTTTCCTTTTGGGAGTGGAGAAAGTCAGCAGAGCCGCTCGGTTTTTGTTTTCCCGATGAGTAAGACTTGTATTTCCTAGTGCTAATGAATTGTTTGGCCTGGAAAGGGAGAAAGTTGCAGAAGAGATAAGCGCCGGTTTTGTTTCTCCGCGCGTTTCTGTGGTTTTATTGGAAGCGAGAGGTGAGACGCTGTCGGTAATGAGGCCCATTCCCACGGAGGGCTCTGGGAAGGCACTGCCCGAGGTGTGAGGGAGCTGACAATGTGCTGCTAATGGGCGATCGGGCACTGCCGGGCCGGCTCTTTCTGCGGGCATCCCTTCCTTTCCACCTCGGCTGCGGAGGAAAAGCGCAGCAATGGCAACTTGTGCCGTGCCTTGAGCCGCACAAATGCTGACACCGTGCCAGGCACTTGCATTAAATACAACCCGCACTTCTCATCCTTTCCACTGGAAGGAGTTGAATTGATTTTTAATTTTTTTTTTAATGCTTAGTTCTCAGTTTATTCAGTTTCTCCTGTAGCGCTGGGACTTGAAGTGCTCATCATCGGGCTTTGAGGTGTGTCCGCTTTTTACTTTGCACAAGTCCCGGTTTCCTGTTAAACTGTATCAGCAGAAATATCCATAATGAATATTTCCATCTGAAACAGGGGACTGGGAGAGAATCAAATGTGTGAGGATTTCCTGAAGGTGCGGATCAGAAGCACCTGCCCGGTGCTGCCTGATGCTCTCAGGTCTGGGTTTCAAACCAGAACTGAGCACAAATCCCTCCCCACACGGGCAGGACCTGCTCTTGCCTGGATGTCTGTGTGTGGGCTGTGCATTCGGACCCCTCGGAGTTGCTGAAAACGAGAGGCTTGGTGGAGCAGAGTGAGTAAAACAGGAGGTCAGCAGGGGACAGCTTCAGATATTCTGTACAACAGAAATATTTCTGTGCAACAGAAATCGCAGCGAAAGAGCCGAGTGGGAGCCTCCAGGGCTCGCATTTCCCTGCCAAACCAGGTGAAATCCACACAGCACACTTGGCTTAGCAAAGGGTTTGGGTTCGTTGGACTGAAATCACAGTTCCCAGTGGAGGTTAGAGTTAAGCACCTGCATTTATTTCCCGACTTGGGCAGTGTTTGCAGCCTGCTGAGATTGCTCAGGATGCTCGGCATTAGGCAGCGAAACGCCGGGTTCCGATTTTTATTCACAGGCCGCTGAACTTCCCTTTTGTCGGGGATCTTTCCCTGCCTCACCTCCCGTGCTTTCCTCGCTCCCTCCCCGTCCCATCGCCTGCTGCAGCGATGTTCCTCCCAGGTGCTCGTTTCAGTTCCATTTCCCGGCCATTATTTCAGTCTCCATCCTTGCCGTGAATCGGAATTAACCCCGAGCCAGCTGAGCTCTTCCACCGAGGAGCTTCGCCTTTCCTTTGTTGGCGGCCGAAGTTGAACGCGCCCGAGATCTCCACCTCAGGAGCAGTTAATTAGTGCTTATCCCATTAACACCTCTCAGCAAAGCCCTCCCAAGCGCTCGGGCTATCAGCTCAGCGTCACCCGAAGATGGAGCTGAGGCGCTCTGCAGCGGACGGGACCTTGCGTAAAATTTTTGGGCTCTTTCTATCCCCGAGGCGTGAGGCGGGTTCAGCGCTATCAGCAGCACATTGGAGATAAGGCTGAGCTCGGGCCGCAGGTGGCGGGGTCAGCTTGGCCCGGGAGCTCCTCATGGGGTCACACCTCGGCTCATTCTGCAGGAACTTTCCCCTCCGCGCGGGGTTCCTCGGCGGGAGGTGCAATCCCCTGATAAAAGCTTGGGAAGCACCCAGCCGAACGGGAGGTGTCCAAATGCGGGGAAGAATCTTTCCCTGAATTGGAGAAAAAAAAGAGCTGGGGCTGCCCTGGATGTCACGGTGCTCCCGCTCGGGGAAGGTGAGCAGGGATCAGCTCGGTGCGGGTTCTGTTTTGACTGGAACCGCTTGAAACGTCCTGCTTGAACAGTTTGGATCGACGGGCATTAAATCTGCTTATAGCGACCTCCTTTCTTGAATTATTTGGCAAAAGAAAGATCATTTTGGCCGGCGCCGGATGTTCAGAAGGTTATTTGTAATTTATTTTGCCAACAAGGTTAATAAACAATGCCTTGTTTATGCCATAGCGTATTTCTCATTCTAGCACTTCAGCTTCTGGAAAGGTAAATAAGTCATTTAATATTTACCTGAGCTTTGGGTGTCCTAAAATCCGGCAGTGGTGAAAATCAGTTGAAGAATTTAAGTTTCTATAACAAGTAGAGAAGAATGGAGCTGGAACTGAATTCCTGTATAGAAAAGGGTGTAAGAGGTAGGAAAAAGAAATAATTTTCAGTGTAGACTGTCGTAATTTTGCAAGTAGTGCTGACTAATCCCCAGTCAAAGAAACCAAGTATTTGAGCATATGCTATTTAAATCTTTGATTTTTGATCCATTTTGCAAATTCCTACGTGTTAAAGTATAATAATCTCAGCGTAGTGAGGCCGAAGGTGTTGGATTAAAATACCCTCCCTGTCCAGGGCTGCAGATGTAAGGGAGCAGAAATTTGCAGGGAGAAATCCCAGTTCTTCATTTCCCTAACCTTTTCCTAAGTTGTCCAAACTGTAGAAGCAACTTCTGGCATGGTTTTAAATGATAAAAAGAGGAATTTCTGTGCAGTTCATCAGGTCTCCAGCACTGCAGGTAGCATCACTTTGGCGATGAAAGCACCATTTGTTTCCAAACCCTGTAAAATACAAATTCCCCGCTGTAGGAATCGTTTTTACTTTACTTTATTTTTTATTTTTTGAGTGATACCAGTGTATCCCAAGGAGCTCTTTGGACTACATGTTACATTATTTGTTGCAAAATCTCATAAATCTTTTTAAGGAAAAAAAAAATCCTGCTTTTAGGTAAACAGAAATTTCTCACCTAATACCACAAACAGCTTTTCCCAAAGGATTTTTTAATAATTCGATTTATTGTGATAACAACAATTAGATTAGTAATTAATTAGTTTATATTCATGTTTTGCACGAGCGGGAACTTCCGTAAATAATTAGCTTTAAAATGAAATTCCGAGTTTTAATTGCAGTGGGGTTTCTGACATTTCCTAGAGAGCGACAGTTGTGTGTCCATATGTTCATAAATAGTGAATAATCATCATTTTCAGGGAGGAGAGATTGCTCAGGCTCTCAGCCCTTTCTGCTGTTCATCTCTTTTTTTCTGCAGCTTCCTTCCCCTCAGTGTTGGAAACTCCTCGGTGGAGTTGGCCTCAGAAGGTTTGGCTGCGTTGGTTGCCACGGAATATTTGGATTTTTATGGTTTTCCCAGTGCTCTGCTTTAGCTGATAAATCATCCAATGCTTTCAGGGGACGCCCTGTGCCAGAGGAAACAGCTCCCACTCCTGCCTGGATGAAATCTTTACAAAACCAATAGAAAAACGATTGCTAATCCCTGAAAGAAACGCTTGTTTTTCCAGGAAATCAGAGGCGACGCAGTGGGTTTCGGCTCCTGTGGAGCACATTTCCCACCTCCTCCTTTCCCGTGCGCTCTTCGCAGGGCAGAGCGGGATTGGAAGGGTTAAACCTCACCAGCAAAAAACCCCCGAACAAACCAAAAGCTGGTGCTTGAGTCGGCACTTCTGGGAATCCTCTCTAAAAAAAGTGGAGATGGGGCTGAGGCTTGCTGAGGCTTCCCGAGGCTGGGAGGAATTCGGCCCGAATTAGACTCTGAGCTTCCCCACACTTTTTTTTTCTGGAAGTGCTGTCAAGAGGTGTTACTCGCCGTGCTGGAGGCTTTGCACGATGAGGCTGCACATTTCCAACCATGCTGCCGAGTCTCACTGTAAAAGAGAAAAATGGTTTTAAAAAAAAAACAAACAAACATTTCCCCATTCGAATATAGGGTTAAACAAGTGAAATATTTCAGCTTGAGTCCATTGTAATTGTTTTCTTTGCTTTAATGCTGTTCTTGATGCAGGGAGGAGGTTGGAAGGCTGACTCCAGGTTGGCCTGGAAATATTTAGAGTAGGAAAAGCTGTTGATAAATTCCCTTTTCTGTCCCATCCTATTGGTACGGAGAACTGTGGGGTTAAAGCAGTGGAACAACCTGAAGAGCTTCGCTTGTATGGTGCTGTTTTAAAAGAAGGAAGATGGGAACAGGTGAATTAAATCCTAAACTTTGTTGTCCAGGGCTTTGTATCCACCATGGAATTGCTCAGTGGAGTTTGGTCTTTAAGATGAACTTTTCATTTTCACACTAAACATTTACATCTCTCCGGCGCTCTTGGTTAGGAAATAGCCCAGCCCAAGCTGTGTTTGTTTGAAATGTTGTCTTCACTCTGGAGAGAAAGGTCTGGATGTGGTTTTAAGGAATTAATGGGCGATCGCTCTTTGTCAGGGGCTCCTTTTTATTCCCATGGCAGCACCTTCTGTTTGCTGTCATCCTCTCTAAGGCTCCCTTACTTTGTGTAAAACCTTTGGATCTGCCCGACTGCAGAACAAAGCGTGAGCTTAAAGTGCTGAGTGTCTTTCAAAACCCTAAGAAAACAGTGAAAATGAGACCAAAACTCGTGTTGGTAATAAATCTATCTGGAAAAATGCTTAAATAAATCCATTTAATTAGCCCAGCTTTCGTATAAAAATCATCGGGGCTTGTTTAAACAGAATTGTTTCAGGAGTTCAAGCAGAAAGATTGGAGATTTTTTTTTTCCCCCCCTCTAATTTTAAAATTTTCGTTGTGGAGTTTGAGGAGTGCCAGCGGCTCTGCTGAAACCTCTGGAATCTCTGTGGTGCTCAGAGGCTTTTCCTAGTGAAACCAGGGCTAACACCCGTTGTCAGCCTTCCTCGAGAGCCCCGCGTGTGCCTACTACAGCTTTACAACAGCTGAGCACACGGGTTACTCACAGGAATCCCCCTTCCAGGGGCTGCAGAACCCAAAGGCGCCGCGGGTTTTGAGCCTTGAAACATTGCGGAATTCCTCAGCACTGCCAGGCTCTCCAAGACACCTTTTCCTGACGGAGTGAGGGATTTACTCAGCGTGGAGTAACTCGGGCAGACCCCAGCAGCTCTTGGAGTGCACGCCCGTGTTCGTTGGAGCAGCGCTCGCTCGGGAGCCTCATCCATTTAATGGGAGCTTCATCTGCTGCAGGGGATTCCCAAGGCTGCTCTGCCTTTGCAGGAATTGGAAAATCTTAACGTAGAAAAGGGGGTTGTCCTTAAATATCGTTGACACGTTTGGGCAGGGTTTTTCTTTCCCTCCGTTCCCCCTTTTGATATTCCTGGGAGGCTGCTTGGCTTGGTTTCTGTTGCGTTTGGGGAGCTGCGCTTTGGCCAAGGGCTCTGTGGGTCTGAGCTCCCATCCTGCTGAGGAGTGGCACCCCCTGCACACCCAGCCCTGAGACATTGTTCAGCGCTTTCAATTTTAACAGGAGAAGTCTCTCAAGGGGGAAGGAACAGCTCACTCTGACTTGCAGCAGTAAGTGGAGTTTACTGCTGTAAGCTGTCGCCGAGTTAACAAATAAATAATAAAATCGTGTGGGGGGAAGAAAAAAACCACTTTGTGAGGTGCCACGTTTATTGTGTGATCTCTGTTTGACTTGAAGTGATTCTGTGCAATTTGTGACTTCTGTCCCATAAGAAGAAAATGAAGGGATACCTGTTTGGGAAGTCCTGGCTCTTGAGGTGTTATTCTGTGAGAACTCTTCTTCCCGTTGCTCTTAACTTGCTAAACTTCTAACAGCAGGAAGGATTGCTGGGTAGACAGGAACGATGAAATTTGCTCTTCTTTTGACTTGAAAGGCCTGATCTCGCATACATTTCCTTTCTGACAGGTTTGGGTGGGTTCAGCTTTCCCCAGCCCTAATTCTCTGCTGCGGTTATTTTGTGAAGTTTGAACATTTGTCTTTTTCCCAGCCTGGTGGAAAGTGTGGGCCATGTCTGAACACGGGGCTCTCTCTTCATCTGTTTGCGGTGCATTCCCTGCAGTTTTAAGGTGGAGAAACCTCCTGGGAGCCAGCATCTGAGCCCAGCAGAGCCTGCAGTGTCAGGAAGGGCTGTCTGTCTGTCTGTCTGTCTGTGCTCTGCTTCCTAACCCTGCTCTCCCCTTTTCCCCCTTGCAGGAGCACCATTTGCAGCGAGCCATCTCAGCACAGCAAGTGTTCCGAGAAAAGAAGGAGAGCATGGTGATCCCCGTCCCCGAGGCAGAGAGCAACGTCAACTACTACAACCGTCTCTACAAAGGAGAGTTCAAGCAACCAAAGCAGTTCATCCACATCCAACGTGAGTTCCAAACCTTGCCATTCCCGTGGCCTTGTTCGGCCCCTCCTGATTGCACCCGAGTAACTTTGGTCTCCAGCTCGGAGTTGGCTGCGGTGGGAGGGCTCAGGGATCCGTTTCCAGATGTGAATTCCGGTATCTTCCCCCGTTCTGGAAGAGTTGGCAGTGGCTGGGTTTGTTTGTGGCCCTGTGCTGGTGCTGTGTCCAGGTGCAGCAGCTGCCTGTCCTCATGCTGGCTTTTGGGCTGCCGGATTCTCCCCCAGCCTCGCTTGGTGTGGTTTTCCCTCCCCAGTCCTGAGCGGGAGTGGCTGAGGCTGCCTGGCTGCCTCCTGCCTGCTTGCACGGATGGAGGGAGCAGGAGTGAGGCTGTCCTGCTCACCTGCTCACTCCAGGCTTCTCTGCAAGGGCAGAGCCACGAACCAGGAGAGTCTTTTGGAGCCTCGGTCCTGCTGCCCGTACCAGAGTTGTGTCAGGGCAAGGCAGCTGTGCTGCCCCTGAGCAAGAGACACTGCTGGCTTTGGCTGAAACTGAGTTTCAGGAGTTTATTTTAGCCATAAAACATTCTGCATGAGCTTAGCTTATGGCTTACAGGCTCTCCTTAATCTAAACTTGTGGGCTGTGGATTAATTTTCCCTTTTTTTTTGGGTTGGTGTTGTGCTGACGAGTGACACTCGTACAGTTCAGCTGTTCCTTGGCACACAATTCCTGTTTGTCCTTTGCAGGATGTGGTTCACGGGGTTATTTGGTCACTTGGATTCCTCCCAGGAGTTACCTTTGTAGCAAAACTTTGAATTCATTTATTGTACCATTTCTCACCAGTGAAGTGTCCAGGTGGTTTTGGTTTTTTTTCCCGTTTATTTACAGAATAGGAGATTTTGGAAATAATGTGCTCAGGATCCTCTGTGATGCAATAGAGACCATAGAGGTGATGGGGGCAAAAATCACCTAAAAGGAATTGTTTCTCTCCTTAATTAAAGAAACAAACTTGGAAGCAGTTCAGGCTGAGTGAACTGAAACCAAGCTGCTGATGGAGGAGTGTATTTTATTCTGCTCTTCGTTGGACGCTGCCAGAAACGCTGTGAACACTGTTAATAAACCTGTCTGAAAATGTTAAACGTATCATGTCAGAATTTTCTTTGTCTTGTTGAGGTTCACAGTCTTTCTGGACAGAATTACAGAAGGTATTTGGGCTGAAGATAAATCTCAGATTCTGCTGCAAGGTAATTTTCCCCACATATTCTGGATGGAGTAGGTGTGATGCAAGGCAGCTTTATGCTGTATAAACTGCTTAAAAATTCTGGTTTAACGCTCAAAGCACAAATAGCAACAATGCCCACTTGGGCCAGGGCAGTTCTGTAAACTGATGGACACATTCTATAATCCACACTTACTGGTGGGTCATTCTGGCAAAGTACGTTTTGCTGGGATTCTGGTAACCTAAGATTTTAATATTTTGAACATTTGTTTATTTAGATCAGTGGTTCTAAGCAGAGAAAAGTTAATTTCTTTGTGAAGCCTGGAATTTGTGAATAACCTAGTCAACCTCAGTGGCACCAGCACAGGTGGTGTTGAGCTGAATGTAAAGAAAAAAACCTGGAACTGTTCTAATTATTTCCATGCTTCATCATTTTCCAGTAACATTTGTAACATCAATATTAGGTGGAGATGCATTTGAAGTTACTGCTAATTAGCAAAGAGATTAAGTTGGTAAACTTGGGCCTAAATTAGAGCTGAGGGAAGACAAGAAACAATGAAACCGTTGGGAATGAGCTGCAGTCACCCTAAAAAGGAACTTTTTGGCAGGAAGTTTCTGGTTCGTTTTTTGCTGGATTTCTCAGTGGCTGGGCCGGGGTTTGCTGAGCTCTGGAAGCTCTGGTTTCACTGGGAACTCCAGCCTGTGGAAGCACTGCCTCCATTTAGCTGGCTAATGAAATGACTTAATTGAGTTCCCCTAAACCCAGGTCAGCGTAACTTCGCTGAGAAACAAATTGCATTTGTTGGCACCAGCTCAGTTCCTGGGGGAGCTGGAGTGAGCAAAAAAAGCAAATCCCTCTGGCAGGTACTGCTGGAGTGGGTGCAGTGGCCGAGGGTGGGATGTGGGAAGTGTTTGCAGCAGCAAACCTGGGAGCTCTGAGCATTCCTGGGGGAAATTCCCCGGCTGGGGTCGCTGGGGCCTGTGTGATAGTGGCTGTAGAAGTGCAGCAGCTCTGGAGCAGGAAGGGGATTTGTGGTGAGTCAGGAGAATGCCCAGGGTTTAGCAGGAGCTGTCGGTGTGCTGTGGGACATGGGGCTGGCTCTGGAGCAGCTCTCCCAGCTGCCATGGCAGGAGCAGGGAGGGAGGGATGGTTCCACCCAGGGCTCGTGAGCACCTGGGATGGCTTTGGAAGCCACGCTGCAGACCAGCTCCAGAGTGGAAAATGGCTTTTTCTGGGATGCTTGCAGTTCACTCAGTGCTTGGGGAAAGAAGAGAACTGGTAATTAACTGGTAATGAGCACTGGGAGGAGGACACTTCCATGGATGTCCCAGTGCCGGGCCGAGCCAGCTTGGGTTGATGAACTCCAAAGGACAGGCGGAGCCTCACCTTTCCTGAGGCCCTCCCGCCTCTCCGGGCTCAGGGTTTGTGGCCACCCTGCCTGCACTCCAACAGTGGTGCTGGTGCTTCCATCCCTTCAGAAACATGAACCTGCAGCCCCTGAGAAACCCCTCTCTCTGAAGGGAAATACACTGATAAATAGAGGTCGCGGAAATAAAAACGTTGCTGGTGACAGAAAAGCGTGGAAAGTGGGGTGTGTGACAAGGGCTGCTGCTGTTCTCACAGGAACCTGGGGGTTTGTCTCACAGAACGAGGCTGGATTCCTTTGTGATCCTGGCAGGTGCCTGTTGGATGCCTTTTATCTTGAATATTTCTCAAACTAATCAGCAGAGAGAGGGAGGGACCCCCAGAATGCCGCAGGTGCCCCCTGGGGTCACTGGAGGGGCTGGGATGAGCCCTTCCCTCCAGCACCAATACCCCAGCGTGTTCCTCAGGCTGCTTTAAGGAACTCTTGGATGGGCTGCTCAGCCTTTTTGTTTTCTTTTTGTTTGTCCTGGTTGCCTCTCGCTCCATCCTGATTTTATTCTGGCAGGTGAACGGCTCAAGACCTTTTAGAGCCCCTTCTTTTCCCACCGTGGAGATGAAGGGAAGTTCACTGGCACTGCTCAGAGTTGACAGGGCTCACCCTCCCATCTTCTCTGTCCCAGATCCTCCTGCTCACCCATACTCCGGCTTGGAAAACTCCCTGCAAACATTTTGTCCCCAGGGCATTATTGGATTATCTACTGCCAGGCAATAGGTTGACATCTTTCCTGCTGTGAGGCCAGCATCTGCCCGAGGGCAAACAAGCAGCTCCTCCTGTGGGCTTGGATGGTTTTTTGTCCTGGAGTGAGCAGCGATGTGCTGGACAGGCAGATCTGCTGCTGCAAGCTGCACTTGCAGTCTCATTCCCAGTTAATTGTCAGAGAGCTCTTGGTCACCTGCCCAGTGACAGCGTCTTAAATAAACTTGCCGTGCAATTGTGGCGCTGAATTAACATTGCCAGCAGTTCTTGACACGTGCTTACATTACAACCTGTTATTAATTTCTCCTCAAATAAATCCTCCCACTGTGGGGCAGGTCAGAACTCTCGTGGCCCGGTGCTGTTGGTACAGTTGGGCAGTGTCTCCTCTCAGAGGTACCAGCTTGAGCTGAAGGTGCTGAGATGTTTTTTAGCCCTTCCCAGCTGCGTCTGGCTGAGATTCTGTGCCCGAATAAAGAAAGAACCAAATCTTGCTGATGGTTTTAGCTCATTTATTGCACCAGCCCCGGAGAGAGCGGTCACGGGAAAGGCTGAGATGCTGAAGGGACAGCGCTGACCACGTGCCTGTGGGAGGGAAGGTACTGGCATTTGTTTTAAAAGACTTTTTAAAGGTTTTCTTTCGCTCCCAGCTTCCCAAGTTTTTTGTTTTAAGGTGCTCTCAAAGCACACGGGGCAACTCAGTAGCAGAGGTTTTTAAATTAGCACTTGGTACAGCCACAAGTTAAGAGCGTGGAGATAAGATAGTGCTGTCTGTCTGTTCACAATGGAATATATTTCATCAGGCCTATTGCCTGCTGTGATTCCAGTGCTGATTGAGTTACTGGGAGTGTTGTACCTGGTGTGTCACCCCCCTTCAAGGTTTTATTAGGTGTACAATTAATGTTTCTATTAACAGTTCTGACTGTCATATGTAATTTCCTCTTATTTGTTGTCAGTTTATTTCTGCTCTGTTGCCTGAATGAGAACTTCCTTCTGCTTTTAGCTGGACCGGGAACTTCGTCAAGTATGGAAACTAATTATTACAATTAGTAACAAAGACATGAGCTTTGCTGAGAGGTTGAGAAGTGTTTGGAGAGCCTGAAGGAATTGTCAGGCTCTGCATCCACAGCTCAGGTGGTTTTGCAGAAGTAACAATTCCCACAGGATCCGTCTAGGATTTTTGCAGTTACATAAAACAAGAAAAAGTTGAGTCTGTTAAATATTTTATCACTTTAGGTTTGGTGTACTGTTTAAAAGTGGGCAACAGAAATCATATTGGAATTTTAGTGTAAATGCTTTTTTCTCCGAGTCCATTGCTTGGAAATGGTCTTAATTCTCATTCTCTTACCGGGATATTCTGGAGCAGCTGGATTCTGTCAGCACTGTCAAGCATCTTCGCTCTCGTTTTGCAAAGACACAGTCATGTTTCTGTGCCCATCACCCCTTCAAGTCACTTAAAATGAAACTTCTTGGACTCCTTTCCTATTGGAAGTTGGAAAGAAGCAACTTCTGCCTGCTGTGTGTGTTACAGGGGGAAGCTTTTCAGCAGAAAAACCGTGTTGTGGCAGAGGAGTGCTGGTGTGGAACGGTCTGAGTCCTTTTGGATTTCTGATTGCAGACACGGGCGCAGGGTGTGCTCCTTACCCATGGCAATGTCTTGTGTTGCAGCCTTCAATCTGGACAATGAGCAGCCAGATTATGACATGGACTCCGAGGACGAGACCCTTCTGAACAGGCTGAACAGGAAGATGGAAATCAAGCCCCTGCAGTTTGAAATCATGGTGGACAGGCTCGAAAAAGCCAGTTCCAGTCAGGTATGGGCTGAATAAATCACAGAGGGGTTTTGCTTTCCTGGGTGGGTGCTTGGTTTGGTTTCCTGCTGCCAGAAGGGGCTTTGTGTGAGTCTGCAGCTCCACAGAAATCGTGGTGTGTCACCTGTGATGGTGACTTCAGCTCACACAGCTGGGGAAGGAGCTCTTGGGGTTGCAGGGATTGAGTTGAAATTTTAATTCCTGGCCACAGTGTGCTAGAGATGCCCAGCTTATTGTTTTAACCCTGCTGGTATGGAATTAGCTCCTGATGTAGGTGTAGAAATGGTTATAAATAGATGAGAATCCAAATTTTCTTACCCTCCTTTCTGCTGGACATTGACTCGAGTTGGTTTTTGAGGGTTAGAAGCAGAGACAGAGAATTAACCCTGTATTAAATTAAATCAGGTCCTGAGGCGTTCCAGGAGGGCACTGTCTGGAGAAGATTCTTACAGCACAAAATATTTACTCCAAAACTACACCTGAGGGATGAGTTTGTGCAAGTCAGGTTTGAAACGGGGGGAGTTATTTCCCAGTGAGATGAGGTTTTGTGGGAGTGAAAAACCCCTTGTGGGCTCTGCCTCAGTTCCTTCACCTGATTCAGTTCAGTGCTGCCTGTGAAAAGGCCAAAATATTGCATTTTTCACTGTCCTAGAGCAACTCCACAAAGGCAGGGGTTTCACACTGTGCTAAGAAAATGGGAAGGAAGGGGAAAAATAGGGAATTCATTGGATGATGCTTGTTGAGCCTGCCCAGGAGGGGCTCCAGGCTTTGCTCCTGGACCCTGTTAAATTCTGATTTAACAGGGACTCTGCAAGCAAACACAGGCTCAGCTTCACCTTCCCAGCTGTGCACTCCAGGCAGGGCTGATTGATTTTTATTTTTTTTGAATAAGAAATACCTTAATGGGAGAAAGGGAGCAAAAGACAAACAAAACTGCAATGATTCCTAAGCGTTGCTTTTTCCTTTTTTTGCAAAGTGCTTTTCTAATTCTCTCACAGATTGCAAAGGTTTTGTTCTGCTCTGGCTGGAATTAACACTTGCAGAGTAGCCATGGTTACACTCAGGATTTCCTTCATTTTCCAAAATGTGTTGTTTCCTTTTTTTGCTTCTCCTAACGTAGGGACAAGATTTAAGTTTGAAACGTTGCAAAAGTGCAAATGAAGTTGTTCAGTTGATATTTTCCCAATTATGGGGCAGATGAAGTGCTGCCTGACTTCTTCTTTTCCAGTAACACTCGAGTTACTGTTTTCTTTTCATTTAATGAATGGGTTGAAGATGATACGAGCCTGTTAAACTAATGTACTATTTATTGATACTTTGGCATTTATTTCGAGTCTGATTTCCATATAAAAAGCTGAACATAGATTTCATTTTTATCTTTAAAAGACCTGTGTAGAACTACCACCTGTTGAAGTAACTTAACTAACAAGTGAACAGCTTTGTGCCTCCAGGCTGGAAAAACCAGGGATGGGATAGAACATTGTCCTGTCCTATCACAAAGAACATTTAGGGGAGAAATAATTAAGAAGTGAATTCACTTCTAGAGAAATCAACATTCAGCTGCAAAGAATTACCCATTAATAAAGATTAGCCAATGAGAAATGTTTTTTTTTAAAGGAAAAAGTAGGCAGATCAAAGTGATTCCCAAATCATCACCTGCAGACTGTAGCAAGTCCTTTCTATCCTGTGCTTGTAGTCGTTGCAGAGCGGTTTCAGATTTCATGAAAGACCCGTGGAGTTGCTGCTGCTGACTCAGAAATGAGTTGGGAAGAACAGCTGGTGCCTTCACTTTTCCACCAACGTTTCCCCACCCCTTTACCTCCCCGTGGTGCTGGAAAACGCCGGCGTTTCGGCGCAGAGAGCGCCCGCTTGGCGTGAGGGCGCTGCATTCCCTGCACCCCCCCATGCCAAGTGTCCCTTTTCCCTGTCTCCCTGCAGCTGGTGACCCTGCAGGAAGCCAAACTGCTGCTCAACGAGGACGATTACCTGATCAAGGCCGTCTACGACTACTGGGTGAGGAAGCGCAAGAACTGCCGGGGGCCCTCGCTCATTCCTCAGATCAAGCAGGAGAAGAGGGACGGCTCCACCAACAACGACCCCTACGTGGCCTTCCGGAGGAGAACGGAGAAGATGCAGACCAGAAAGGTGAGGTGGCACGCTGGGCTGGTTGGGATTTGATTTTCTGCTTTGCTGGGGGTGGTTTGGGATCCCCCCCTCCCTGTGCTGCGTCTTGCCCGTCCGTTTATTTGGGCTGAGCACACAACCGACCTGCTGGGTTGGGGAAAAGGGGAATAAATGGCCAGGGTTTCTTATTAATGGAACCAGGAGCGCTGTAATCACCCAGCATTTTGCTTTGCACAGCCTCGCCGCGTGCGGAGTCGAGGCGGGAAAAGCGTTGTGGGCTTGAATTCCTTCTGCTGACAAATTTCCGCTGGGTTGGTCTGGAATCTGAGCAAAACGTGGGGGGAAATGGCTGCAAAGTTCTTCTCTCAGTTTGCTCTTAAAACTGGGTTTGTTTGCTTTTTGTGGATCTGCTTGAGGAGAAGCTGCATTGGAGTGTCCTCGCGAGCCTCGTTTGCAGCAGCATCACAGAATTTTATTTTTGGAATTTGTGCCTCGTGGCTTTTCCTTTTGACTAAAAATTTGTTTCATCTCTCAACAGAACCGAAAGAACGATGAAGCATCTTATGAGAAGATGTTGAAATTAAGGAGGGAGTTTAGCAGAGCCATAACAATTTTGGAGATGATTAAGAGGAGAGAGAAAACAAAACGGGAGCTGTTGCATTTAACGTTGGAAGTTGTGGAGAAGAGGTAAAATTCCAGGCTCTAAAAACCAAGGTTTTAAATTCTCATTAAATGGCTTTAAAATCATCTCCCTTAATTTATTTATTTCTTATAGCACCATAAACTTCAGAAGCTAAAAGAGAAGGGGTTTGTGGAGACAATTGAAGACACTGGTTTGTGTCTTTCAGACATTTCCCAGTGGAAATGCAGCCTTACAGTTTTGATCCTGGTATTTTTCAGGTACCATTTGGGTGATTATGGAGGTGAAATCCTCAACGAAGTGAAGCTGAACAGACCCGAAAAAGAGACGGGCACAACTCCGTCCTCTCTCCACAATGGGAACCACCACAAAGTTCAGGAATGTAAAGTTAAGGTGAGTTTGTTTTTTTTTTTTTCCCCCCTGTTGTTCCTGGGCTCATTATTCCTTTGGGATCATCGTCCCTTTGGACATATTTTGAATTCAGAGCCATCTCTGAAGAAATAACCTGAAATATTAGGACTTTAAAATGCTTGGGGGTGAGGCTGAGAGTTGAAGACCTCTGGAAATTTATATTTAGCACCTGCGACACCTAGTGGCCCCAGAATTCCATACAAGCCCTGGAATTCTCCTGGAATTTTGGCATTCCTCGTGTTTCTCCTCTGCCTCCCAAGCCGAGCTCCATTACTGGGGTTAGTTTCAGTCAGGCTGTTATTGATGAGTGTTAATTCAGGGTAAATTCAAACACTCCTTAGAACTGCGCTGGCGCTTCTCCTTCAAATGGAGAATTTTGCAAGTGAAATAATCTTTTCAAATGGGAGCTTTGAAGTTTTAATAACATTTGTGTTCAAGTGGACAGTTCAGTATCGATGGAATTGCTCACTGCAGAGGGTTTATGTGAGAAAAATCTTAAACCAGCCAACCCAAATACCATCACATCCGTTCCAAAAGTGTCAGCTCCGTGAGAGAGGGGAAACAAATTAAATTGTTTCTTTTGAACGTGTCCGAGCGGTTCGGAAAATGGAAAGCGCCGGGGAAGAAGGAGATCTCAGAAAATAATTGGAAGAGGAATTTCCATGGCAGTTTAGTGAGTGTAGTGCAGAGTGAGGAGCCTCTCAGGCACTCACACGGCGGGAGAGCTCTCTGATTGTTCCTAACTCCCTGTAAAAACAACATTTCACCTGTTCAGTACATTTTGCACGACAAAAAGGCCCACGGAGCCTTTGGAGGACGAGCACTCCTGTCCTGAGGTAACGAGGTTTTTCTCCTGCCTCAGTTTTTAGAAGTGTGTTTGTTTCCCCCGAGCAGCATCCTCACCACTCCTCTCTGAAGGACGAGGCGTCCGACGTGGTCCGTCAGAAGAAGAAGTACCTGAAGAAGCCCAAGCTGGAGTGCGTGGTGACCCCTCAGCCCCTGGCTGAGCCCCTGCCCGCGCTCAGCAAGAGTGATATCAAACAGTACGACTTCCACAGCTCCGATGAGGAGGAGTTCCCACAGGTAAGCACCCCACAAGGCAGAAATCCCGCTTAGCCAGTCTGGTTTGTCCCAGCTCTGAACGTATTTCAGAGCTCTGGCTGTGCTTTGCTGTACAAACGGGGCCGTTGTACAGACACAAACTGTTCGAAGAAACACAGACAAATGTGGCAGCTGGGAGGATGACCTTGTTTTCTGGTCTAGGTACCCTCACCGGTGTCAGAAACAGAAGAAGAAAATGATCCTGATGGACCTTGTGCTTTCAGGAGAAGAGCAGGATGCCAGTATTATGCTGTAAGTATCTGCAGTGTTCTGCCGTGCTGTTGTCGGGTGGGTTTCTTTAAATTTGGGTTGGCACAGTGTTTAATGCTGGAGTTCTGTCCCCACTCTCACCACCGAAGCTTTGAAGCTTTGATGAGTCCAGAGACAGTTGCAGGAACATCCTCATTTCTGTTTGGCTCTGAAGGGTCCAAGCTGAACTTCCCACTTGCTTAGAATCCATCCTTTCTTTTTTCCCCCTTAGCCTAAGAGTTAATTCCTTTGCCAAAAGTTGTTGACGTGACTGAAAACTTCAATTTTCATTTTCTCCAAGTTTTCCATTGCTGTTGGAAGCAGAGTATTGAACAGCCTAAACATTAGGGTTCATTTTTTAACTCCTGAAGCTTTTATTGGTTAGCACCAACCCCCCGTTCTCTCCGTGCATGATGACCAGCAGTGCCCTCATCAAAGCAGCCTTTGAGGGTGAAATTGCCTTTTCTCTCTTCGCAGCCTCGTTTGGACCAAACGAATTCTTCGTACGAAAGCCCAGAATTGGCAGAATTGGACAAGCTGAGGTTCAGGCATTGCCTTACGACCCTTACAATCCCAAGGAGATGTATAGGATTCGCAAGGAGGAGGATTGGCAGGGGTGGAAGGTACAGTTGGGTTCTTTTGAATTCCTCGTTGCCCTTCAAAGGATCAAAGTCTTAAAGAGATCATGAGCCTAAAGATTTTCTTCCTCCTCTTTGATCAGGGTTATCATGGACCGAATATCCACAGAGCACGACCCCGTCTTGAGGCAGATTGACCCGGAAATGCTGAACAGTTTCTCAAGCTCTTCCCAGACTTTAGACTTTTCTTCTAATTTTTCACGGACCAATGCTTCCAATAAACATTGTGAAAACAGACTGTCCCTCCCTGAAATCCTAAGCAATATCAGATCATGTCGACTGCAGTGTTTCCAGCCCAGGCTACTCAATCTCCAGGACAGTGATAGCGAAGAATGTACCTCAAGGAAAGCAGGGCAGACTGTGAATAATAAAAGAGTCTCTGCAGCATCTGTAGCTTTATTGAACACCAGCAAGAATGGCATATCAGGTAGGCAAGGGTATGGCTTCTTCTGGGATGTAAAATGCTGAATTCCGGGGGTTTTCTTTGTGGCTGCACTGATGGGATCTTCAGCATTGGTGTGGATCTAAGCACAGCTACAGCCTGACTGTTGCATGTTTCTTCAAACACGCAGGAACTTCCCACAAGCACTTCTTCCTCCTGCTCTGCTGCCCTTCGCGTTTGAGGTGCTGGATTCAGACATTATTCAAAGCAGGGATTCTGCTCATACCAAGAGTTGTTTAGGTCTAATTGAGGTTTAATGGCACTAATTGGTCTAACCTCGTTTAAGGGTAGAAGAATGCTCATTATGGATGCAAAACCAATCCGGTGGTTTCTTGGGGAGGGTGGGCGTGGCTTGTTTTTGTTGTCAGGTTTTATTTTTGACTCAAACAAATGTAGGAAGTTCCCAAAGTGCCCTGAGCAGGCCAGAAAATTGTAAAAACGTTGAGAGTGGAAGCATCCAGTGATGAAAAGTTTGGTTTAAGCTTAAATTGAGCAGCGTTTGCTTCACTTGCTTCATGAGCTGGGGCTGTAATGGCTCAAGTTTAAACACTGTCACTTCTTTATCATCAGGAGAGAATCAGAATTCTTTGATACTGCAAAAATCTGAGATACAGCAAATGAGATCTGCAACAAGAAGAAGCAGCTGAGCATATCCCTACCCCATCCTCTGTTGCAAACCAGGATAATTCAATTATGGAATAGGCTGACTCTATAAATTCCATAATTTCTGTGCTTGTGGAATGTTCCATCTTTCTCAGAGTTTCAGGAATGGGTTTTTATTCTCCACTGATGTATCTCTGGAATTTCTGGGGACTGTTAAATTGTTCTGACAGAGGCACAGAATGTTTATTCCAGCTCAGTCCTTCCCCAGCTTCTCAGTATGGTCACTGCAACCTGGGAATTGTTCTCTGCCACCGAGAGATTGGCACGGGAACATTTTCTTGCTGCATGCAATAAGCAGATATAATGCACTGTATATTGTACATCATTATTTTTTTGAAAGGCCTGAAGAGCCCCAGCAGAAAGGGACAGTCCAGTGTGATGGGATTATTGATAAACACCGAGAGCTGGTGAAGAAACAGCTGAAAAATGAATAAAACCGAAGGCACTTTTTTTGAGGAACAGTAATAAACTCGTGGTATAATTTTAGAAATCAACTGAGGAATACATTTAAATTAAATGGAAATCCCTCAGTAGCTGAAGTGCATTATGCATGGAATTTATGGCTGGGGAGGACCTTTTTTGTCACAGATTTAAATTACAAGCCAGCTCCTGCAATTCTGGAACAGGATCAGACACAATAGGCAGCAGAAATCTTCCCCAAATAACTGAAGCAGCAAGAGGCACTGCTGCTGGGCTTTCTCACTAGCAAATAGGGAATTAAAAAAATAGAAATAGCCCTTTGCAAAGGGCTGGTCAGAGTCTGGGTGTGCATGAAATGAGCACAAGCACTGTCACTGCATTTACTGAAGTCATTCTCTTTGGGAAGTCATTGTTGGAGTCAGTTAATTTTACAGCTGACTTGATGTTCCCTCCAGAGGAAACAGTGGCAGTGCTTAAACTGCTGATTATTCTTATTTTTATTGTTGTTTTGTTTTAGAGAGAGCCGGGGAGTTCCTTTGATGTTTGGTGCACAAGATTTTTTTAAAAATTCTCTGTGTTATATTTTTCCCTGTATTAGTAAAGCAACTCTGGTATTTCCTCAAAGGCATTTTCCAGACAGAATTTTTTTAAAGTTTTAAAAGTCTGTTGAGTAGACTTTTCTTCCAAAATACCTAAAGAGTGCATGAATCAAGAAGCAATTTTTGGAGCTGAATCATTCTCTTGCTCACGTTGTAAGCCCTGCAAATGGGAAGAGCCTGTCCCAAGAGAGGGGACAGCTGCACGTGATGCTATTCCCTGTTTGTGGAACAAACTTTTACTTTTTACAGGTATTTTTTTCCCCCATCCTTAATTACCACGTGGGAATAATTAAAGCAGTGCCGCTTTTGGGGCAGCCTATGAGCTGATCTTTGATAAAAGCCTTCAAGTCCTGAGAGGAGTGATATCATCCAAACCTTCCAAGGAGGAGAGGAGCCTGCAAGGGAGAGCTGAAGGGATTTTTGGGTGCAGTTTTTCAGCCCAGTCAGACTCTGATAAAATAAAATAAATAAAATAAAATAAAATTAAATTAAAAAAAATAATTCCCCCCCCGAAGCTGCAGAGCTCTCAGCCCTGAGCTCAGAGGCTGCTTTGGGACATGGTCAAAGTTTGCTCTTTTTATCTCCAGGACCCTCCAGGTGTTTGATTTGGAGAAGCAAATGATATTTAATGTGCTAATGAACATCTGCTGGTTTATAATGAGGTGAACAGCTGGGCTCAGCCTGGCCACTGAATAAATACCTGAAATTCAGGCAGAGGAAGGGAGTGCTGAATTCTGGATTCCCTTCCCTATGCCCTGTCATAGAGTATTCCATGACTTCTGTGACAACTGGGAAGGAAAGGAGATGGAAAACATGAAATCTCACCTTGTTCTTAAACAGCTTTTTATAAAACAAATCATATTTTCTGGGATTTGTTACCTCAGGACTTAAAAATAGAAAGAGATGTAATATTTCATCATGCTGTTCTTGGCCCCTCAGCAATGCCATGTGTTTTGTGAGGGAATGTAGCAGGTTGAGCTGATTTAACTTGGAATTAAATTCTAGGTAAGACTCTACAAGAGGAACATAGTAAAGCTGAATGCAAAAATAAACTTGGGTTGGGAATTTTAATATTGCTAGAGTTGAAGAGGAGGAATTTGTAAGTAATTGGACTTAAAACAGGGTTGAAACCTGCTTTAATAATGCAGCAGTAAAGAAGAAGTTGCAGTTCTAGCTTCTAAGCAGTCCTAATTCTGTTCCTTTTTCCCAATGGAATTTCAGGACAACCTTGAGTACTAAAAGTGGTAAAAGGAGGAGTCAAACCCTGCAAGATGGAAAAGTGTGTTTTAATGTTAATCAGTGTCCCTTGATGGGAGGATATTCCTGAGAATCCAGGTGCTGGAGGTGCAGCACAGCTTCAGTCCTGGAAAAGCAGAGCTGAGGATAAAGCGTTGAAATGCATTCAGGGGCATCTCTTTGAAAAGGGAATTCTCTCTTTGCTTGCTCCCCAGAGAGCTCCGTGCTTGGCTAACTGCACACAGCTCAGGTTTTAGCATCCAGCCCCTGTCAATATTCTCAGTTTACCAAGCGTGCACATTCTTCAGGGGGAGAATATTAAAAGCAGCTTCTCTTACTTCGTTCCCTTGGTGTGTTGGGCCTATGAAATTACTGGGTGGCATTCACCTGGTTCTCAAAAATAAACTCACTGTGGCACCCCCTAACTCTTACTGCCTTGAAAGCAATAATTGGCAATCAAACTCTCCCGTGCCAGGTGTGTGCTTCCCTCAGAGAAGGAAAAGGACAAGGGAAAGGGGCTGGAGGAAGAGAAATTGTCCAGGAGTCCTCTCCCAGTGCTCACTGAGAGAAGACACCCAGCTCAGCCCAGGACGCTTTGTCCTCAGCTCGGATTTGCCCTCAGCTTTGTCCTCAGCTCGGATTTGCCCTCAGCTTTGTCCTCAGCTCGGATTTGCCCTCAGCTTTGTCCTCAGCTCCGATTTGCCCTCAGCTTTGTCCTCAGCTCAGATTTGCCCTCAGATTTGCCCTCAGATTTGCCCTCAGCTCGGATTTGCCCTCAGATTTGCCCTCAGTTTTGTCCTCAACTCGGATTTGCCCTCAGTTTTGTCCTTAGCTCGGATTTGCCCTCAGCTTTGTCCTCAGCTCTGATTTGCCCTCAGCTTTGTCCTCAGCTCGGATTTGCCCTCAGCTTTGTCCTCAGCTCCGATTTGCCCTCAGCTTTGCCCTCAGCTCGGATTTTTAGGCCGTGCTTCTTTCCTCAAAGCCAGGAAATTCATTTCTCTTGAGCTTTTGCCTAAAGCTCCTGGGCATAAAACCATCCAAGACAGAAACGGCTTAAAAGCAGCGAAAGCTCTAAATTCTTTTGTTACAAATAGATCCCATGAAAAGAACACAACAAACAAACACGGCTCGACCTCTCCTTTACGTAACCTTGGGCAGATTTGGGGTGCATCTGACGTGGCTCCTGTTGGCTTTGGCCACCCGTTAACCCACCTTAGCCGCGCTCTTGCCTTTTTCCACGTGAGTTTTGTGTAACTGTGGCTCCTTTCTTTCCCGTAGTCACAGGGGGGATCACAGAGGAGCAGTTCCAGACACACCAACAGCAGTTAGTGCAGATGCAGAGGCAGCAGCTGGCCCAGCTGCAGCAGAAGCAGCAATCTCAGCATTCCTCCCAACAGACACATCTGAAAGCACAGGTACTGTCCCAGCCTGCATGTGCTGACACTTCTGGTTCGTCTCTCCCCGCCAGATGGGACCCCCCAGAAGATGTCTGAAAGGGAATTTCTCAAACTCTTTGCTCTGGGTTTTTTTTTTAAATAAGTTGGCTGCATTTTTACAAGTTGAGGAAGAGGCTTCATGGCTGAAGGCGTTATCAGTGTAAAAATACCAGCGTGTGCTCTCAACTCTTCCTGTTTTCACTGGTTTTGTCCTCCTCTCCGTAAGAGCTCTGAAGAGACTTTATTAAAATTGCTTTCTGAGGTAATGTGTTCTGTTATGAACATACGTTCCGTGAGCACTAAAAATTGGTACCTCTGAGAGGAAAAGGAGAGCTCTGCATATTCCAGCTTTTAAGAGAATCCTGCTTTTCCTCTGGAATCCCTTGCAAGGGAAAAATGTTTTATCATTGCACTTAGTTTTCTATTAGCTTCTTCCCAATAAAATATGAAAGCTGTTGTTGTTGCCTGTTACTAGGAAAAATGTCTATTACTTTGAGGATTTTTATATCTGATTGCTTGTGCTGGTTGTCCCTTCCCCTCAGTGTTTCCTACTTCAGTTTGTCAGGGATTCTGTCTTGGCAGATGCCGATGACATTTTTTGTAAGCGTAAAGACACGATGCCAAAATATTCAAACAAAACAAATTAATTTTGGATCTTTAAAACACTTGAAGCTTCTGTGCAAAGTCATTTTCTTAGTTAATATTAATTGGAATTGCAGGATTAATGTCCTTTCCAGTAAGAAGGTTGAGTTTCCAGTAGAAACTGGAGTGACAGAGTGGGATTCCAGAATGTGCTGGGCCGTTATTCTGTGGCACAAGTCACAGAATGGAGGTACCACAAATCCTGAGCATCCCTGAGATTTGCAGCTGCAGAGCATTTGCTGCCTGGAGACAGAAGGGAGAAGGTCGAAGAGATGGTTGTTGGCTTAGAGGAAATGTCTCCAAGCAGGGAATCCTGTGTAATTTGGGTTGGAAGGGACCTTAAAGCCCTACCAGTGCTTCCAGGGACACCTCCCACCATCCCAGGCTGCTGCCAGCCCTGTCCAGCCCGGCCTTGGGCCCTGCCAGGGATCCAGGGCAGCCCCAGCTGCTCTGGGAATTCCAGCCCACCCATCCCAGCCAGGAATCCCTTCCCAATATCCCAATAAATATCCCAATATCCCTCTGGCAGTGGGATCCATTCCCTGTGTCCTGTCCCTCCGTGTCCCTCTCCAGCTCCTCTGGAGCCCTTTGGGCCCTGCCAGGGGCTCTGAGCTCTCCCTGGAGCCTTGCCCTCTCCAGGCTGACAGCAGAAGGGATTTGTTGTGCTGAGAGCTGGCGTGGCTGCGTTGGGCAGCACTTGTTTGACTCTGATTTGAGCAATGATTTCCATCGCTCTGCTGATGCAGAAATATTCCGTGTTGTGCTGCGTTAGGCCCCATGTAGAAGCTGTATTTATTTATTTATTTGCTTTCCTTTGTAGCAATCCTAAGCTGATCAAAACCCACCTTTTCCTCTTGCTGCAGGGCTCCAGCACCTCTGACTGTATGTCCAAAACCCTGGATTCAGCCAGCGCCCACTTTGCTGCCTCTGCAGTGGTCAGTGCCCCGGGCCCCGGGCGCAGCGAGGGGACCAAGGAGCAGAACACCAGCCACAACAATATCAACGGCGTTGTCCAGCCTTCAGGTGAGGAGCCCTGCAGAATCCTGCTCTGCAGGGAGCTGAGAATGGCAGCTGCTCCTGACTATCACCTATCTTATTGCTGATTTCTAAATATTAGTAAATAACAGGAAAAAAAAAATCAAATCTCCTAGTTGTGATGGTTTGAAATGTTCTTCGCTAAAGCACTTTGGAGCAGTGGTTTGAATCGTGGAGTGTCCTGAGCTGGAAGGGACCCACAAGGACGATCAGAGTGCAGCTCCTTGTCCTGTTCAGGACAGCCCCACGAACCCCACCCTGTGCCTTGTCCAACAGACGTTGTTAAAATTGGTACACACCCACCAAGGGCTCTGTACCTTGGGAGAGCATTGCTTGCTTTTCTTTTGGCAGTCTTCTCATAATCTGTTCTGATCAAAACTCTGACAGCGTTTTAAAACCAGTGCGAGTGTGTAATGAAAGAATAAACCAACTGCTTAAAACATTTTAACTACTTAGAGAAGGAAGTGGAAAAGTTGATTGAGTATTTGGTTGTTACCTTACTTATATATTCAGCCAAAATTGCTTTACTGGCAATTCTTCTGACATCACTGTAAGGCTCAGGTTTCACTGCATTTAGGATTTATCCCAAAAAGTGCAGCCCTGGGCACTCGGTGCCCCCTGCCAGCCCTCCTCTGGTGGTGCTTGTGCCCTCTCCATGGTGCCAAGAGGCAAATGGAGTTGGGGCTGCCAAGACAAAGAAGAGGCTTTTAAAGTAATTTGTTGTTTTAGCAGCTAATGAGGTGATTAGTTTTATAGACCTTCTGCCAGGCTGGGTTAATGATAATATGAAATGAATAGAGGGAGACAAAACAACGACTGAATAAAATCAATAAACTGGAGCCGTTCCAGGGTAGAGAAAGAGTTCTGTGTGTAATTCTCTGAGTTCATATCCGAGAGGGCAGTGGAGTGGCTGCCTGGAACAGAAGCTGGACCAGATGAAGAGAATAAAGTGGGTATTTATTAAAGGCTTCAGGAGATACACCTTGGGCAGTCAGAAGCCTCTGAGGGGCTGCACCCAAGATGGGCACGGGTTTTTCACACAGTTATAAGCTTGCTCCATTTACATAGCAGGGGTTAATCCTCCAATCAGTAGTTTCAGGTAATGAAGTAATTTACCCCCCAGTTTGCTCCCCTGCAACTTTTTTTACACTTTTTGGGGCCTGAGAAAGTCAGGTGTGCTTGAGTTTCAGACCTGGAGGGATTGTTCAGTGTGATGTAAACAGGAGAAGGGGAGCTGACAGGCTGGGGAGTTTTAGAGTTACACACCAAAGCAGTACGAGATCTGAAAAACAGGACAGCTGAATCCTAAGGCATCAGTGGGAGCGTGCCACGCTGCCACTTGTGACTTCTTTCATTTTGTGAACCCGCAAAATACGGCCATTAATGACTCCCACACTCAAAGCACGACCCTTGAGGTTAATCTTTGGCTTTTCACCTACGAAATGTCACCTTTTTAACCCTCCCCGCCCATTTCTTCTCAATAACAGGAACCTCCCGAACTTTATACTCCACCAACATGGCTTTATCATCCAGCCCAGGGATCTCGACCGTACAGCTCGTAAGGACAGTTGGCCACAGCACCACAAACCACTTAATCCCAGCCTTGTGCACGAGCAGCCCTCAGCCTCTCCCCATGAACAATTCCTGCCTGCCCAGCGCCGTGCACCTCAACAACGTCAGCGTCGTGTCTCCAGTCAATGTTCATATCAATACACGGACTTCAGCGCCCTCGCCGACAGCCTTAAAACTCGCCACAGTCGCTGCCAGCATGGACAGAGTGCCAAAGGTAACTCCCAGCAGTGCCATCAGCAGTATAGCCAGGTGAGTGGGCAGGGGGGCTTGGAGTCACGGGCTTGGTTTGGCTTTGGAGAGTCGGGGTGTCCGAGAGTTACACACCAAAGCACAGCGTCTCCCTGGGCAGCTGCAGCGTGAGGAAATCCCTGCCTGACCCTCCCCCGGGGCAGCTGCAGGCTGTGTCCTCTCCGTTGTGGCTGGAGGGAATCTGGTTCGCTTCTGAGAGGCTCCTCAGCACCTTCAGCCTCCCAGGGACACACGGCAAACCACAAGAGCTGATGGTGCAAATTAACCTCTCAAATAATTTGCCCTGCCTTGCCTTTAGACACCAGCAGTTTTGATTAACTTCTGTGTTTCAATTTTAACCATTTCACTTGTCCCTTCTCAGGCAGCATTTGCAGGTAGATTCTCTCCAACTCTTCTCATGTTGCCTCTGAATCGTTGCGTGCCAATACTGTGAGGTACAGGCTGGCACGTGTGTTTTTATATTTACATATAAATATACGTGTTACATATTGGTGTAAAACACAAACCAGAAAAGTGACAACCTGTATCTCACATATAAAATTCTAATTCATAATTGTTTAGGTTGGAGAAGACCTCTGAGACCATTAAAGTATTTATTCTCATTGAACAGCAGCACTGTTATTTCAGGATGCTTGGAGGATGTTTCCTTGGAGTGGCAGGAGCTTTGCAGTTGGCAGATTTCTCTGAAAATGGCAATATTTGGGCTTCGTGTGAAGTCTCTCCTGGATTATATGGTGTTTGAAAAAAACAAACTCATGTTTGTGAACTGGAGAAGTAAAAAATGAGTGTTAGTAAAGGAGTAAAAATTACTGCTAAAGCAGAATGGGCAGGGAAGTACAAGAGCACAGTAACCAGTGCTGAGTTAGCACAGCTTGACTTTGTTCCTTCAGAGGAGCTTTTAGAGATTCAATCCATGATTTATTTAGGCTGGGAACGGACAGTTAAATACAACAATAACATCAGCTGTCGAGTGCCAGTATTTCCTTGTGTGAAACACTACAGTAAATAAATACACACTAAATACAGGTGTGTGTGTGTGTGTGTGTGTTAAGGTTCCTGCCCGGCCCAGGTAACAGCTGTGTGAAAATACGAAAGAAATAACAAAAACCTCAGCGAGGAGAAGTGTTCTGAGTGTGGGCTGTGCCTTGCCTTGCAGAGAGAACCACGAGCCAGAGCGCCTGGGCCTGAACGGCATCGCCGAGACCACAGTGGCCATGGAGGTGACATAACCTCTCCAAGCAGCGTCCCCAGCCGGGGCACGCCGTGCTCCTTCCTCTCTTGCAGCTGAATGCAAACCCAGCGCTCTGTGGATCACAGAGAACTCCCACCCACACCTGATGGACTCCGTTATATCGTGTATTAAGTCGATATATAATGTAAATTTTTGTAAAAAAATTGGGAAAATCACTACCTTGTAAAATAGTTTTATTTGTATCATCAATATTATTTCTGTTACTTGAATAGTAGATATTCATCATCATGCTTTTGCACTTGAATTTGCAACTGAATGGATTAAAAAAAAAAAAATAATTCTTTAATGGGATCATGAGCATGACATGGGATCCTGCATCACTTGTTTAAACTATTTATTTTGCCATGTTTACATTTTGTATCTTGTACAAATAAATGCAACTTTGTGTCTAAAAAAAAAAAAGTTAAAGATTCATAGCTAGGAAACAAAATTCTTGTAATTTTTTTCTAAAGGAAATGTAAAGTTTTCACTTGGTTCATTTTGTTTCACAATTTGACTAGATGGACTTTTTGGTAAATACTTTAGTGGCATTTCACTGTCAAATATGAAGTTCAAGGCAAAATAGTATTTTCTATTACTGTGCAGGGGAAAGGGATGGATCGATACATGCAAATTTAATGTAGTAACTCACTTTTCCATATATTTTGAATGTATATTTCTATTTATAATACCAGTTTATAAAAAATAATTACACAGGNGGAGGGTTGTGGCAAGATTGTCTTTTCAATTTTGGAGAGTTTTCCTGTGGCTACAAGGCAAGTAACGGGTTGGAAAAAGTCTGACTGTAAGCGTTGGACACCTTCGTAGTGTAGTTGTTTTAGTGACTTTTTTTATACGGTTCTTGTACATTAGATACGTGTAGTGGTGTTTCCGAATGTTTGTTTATGCACTAGTTCAGACAACTTTCCCTGTTACTTGTTCTTGATAAGTGAAAACTGCAGGGAAATAAAAATACATATCAAAACCTGGCCATGGTGCATATGTGGTTATTTCACAGTGTGCAGGCAGGGACGGCAGCGGCTCGGGGACTCTGATCCTTTGATCCCAGCATATGCACTTAGTTCCACTCGGTTTATTTTATTCAGTGATCCTTCTGTGCTAGGGGAGGGACGGGCCGGCAGCAGAGGCCTTGGGAAAAGGGGAGGGAGAGCTGCTTGCCCTGCCCAAGGAACGGGGTGAGTTCCTGCTCTCGGCTGCTCCGCTTTGGGATGTTGCTGGGTTACAAACCCCGGATCCCTCAGGTTGGAAGGAACCCCGAGATGTTGTTTAGTCCAGACCCACCCTCCCAGGGAAGTCTTGCCAGTGTCAGGCAGTCGGTGTGTTTTCCATCTTGGCTTTCTGGATGAAGGACTCTTTTTAATACAAGCTGTGTTTTAACCTGTTTTGTTCTTCCGTTGTGCGAGTGAAAAGTCCTGGCAGATAAAAACACCTGCAGAGCTTTAAATCCTGGGAGCTCATCACAAACTCAAATGTCTAAAATTACCTGGGTTTGGGTTTTTTTGTTTGTTTTTTTTTTGTTTTTTTGTTTTTTTTTCTCTTAACTGATGTTCTATTTTTATTCCATATGATGTCTGCAGGGAAAGATGAGGATAGATTATTCCTGTTGGGNGATACATGCAAATTTAATGTAGTAACTCACTTTTCCATATATTTTGAATGTATATTTCTATTTATAATACCAGTTTATAAAAAATAATTACACAGGAGAGGGGAAAACAAACAAACAAACCTGATTAGGAAAAAAAAAATTATGCATCTGGCACATCTCCAAATGTGCAGATCTAAGAAAATTTTCACCTCGATGCCATTTTTATCTGAAGACTGCGTATTTTAACCGGCTTTCAAACTGTACCACACCACATTAAAGGATATTTTACCAGGTATGTATTGCATTCTATATCATTGCAATAATTCATTATTGGATGTCTAGCTATCGAGCCATCCCAGGTGGTGGGGCGGGGAGGGAG
>VWZN01009430.1:26828-65371 GCA_013396955.1 Regulus satrapa | reverse complement strand
TGAAAAAAAAAAAAAAATTATTTTCTTGGGTTGGTGGGGTTGCTCTCACTTGGCAGCTTAGTGATTTTCTGGTTCTAAATTTATAATAGAAGTATATATAAAGATATAAAAATATATAAATAGAAATAAACGTATAAAATACATATTCATTCTATATATAAATATAAGTAAATATCTAAAGAGTTAGAATATAGAAATAATACGTATAATATATTTTATATATTTTTATGATATAGAATGTAAATTTTAATTTAATTTTTAAAATAGTTTTAAAAATAGCTTTATGTTTTTGGCTTTTTTTCATTGTTTTAGTTTTAATTTTAATTTTTTAAAATTTTTAAATTGCTTTTTAAAATTGGTTTTTTCCTTCTTCTTGCAGATGTTCTGGAAGGCTACAATGGCACCATCTTTGCTTATGGCCAAACCTCCTCAGGAAAAACTCACACCATGGAGGTACGGGAAAATCCTGGGGGAGGATTGAAATCACAACATTTAAATTGAAATCTTAAATTTAAATCACAAAAAAGTCCCACGGATTCATCCTAATAAATCAGAATTGTATCCAAATAAATCAGATTTCTCCAAATAAATCACAAATGTATCAAAATTAATTACAGGTTTATTCAAATAAATCACAAAGCTATGTAAATAATATGGGATTTTTTGGGGGTCACCAAGAAGAGTTTTTCTGTGCTTTGGGTTGGGTTTTTTTTGATCAGCTGGAAGAGTGGTTTGGGGTTTTTGGGGTCAACCGGAAGGATTTCCCTGTGCTTTGGGGTTGTTCTTGGGGTCAGCTGGAAGATATTTTGCTCTTCCTGCTGAAATTCCAGGATTTCCTCCTTGCTTGAGGCTGCTCCTCCCCCAAGAAACCAAAACCCCAAACTGGGTTTTGGTGCCAGGCTGGGCTTTGGGGGGATCAAATTCCCCAATTCCCCCAGGTGAGCACCCAACAAAACCTTCAGGGCTGTTTGTAAATCCCATTTTCCCCTTCACTATTTATTTAATTGCTTTTTTTTTTTTCCCCTTCCCAAATTCTTATAGTCTGAAATAAAATTGTGCCTCACATAGGAAAGGGATTTTTATTTCTGGAGCAGCTGAATAAGATGCCGGGTGTTCTATAAGGTTCCAGCGCTGCAGGAGGTGTTGTTATTTTTGAATTATAAATTTAAAAATCCCTTTTTTTTTAAAAGGAAATTGGGCATTCCTTGGAGGATGCGATCAGGGGATGCCCAATTAATGGCAGGAGGGAGAAAAATCCCTGGCTCAGGTGGCCCAACCCCGAGTGATCCACCAGCTCTGGGGGTCATTAAATCCAAATTTCTGCAATTCGGAGCTCTGCATTCCTCCTGAACCCAGGTGATATTCCGAATTTTGGGTGGAGATGAAGGAATGGCTATGGAGAAAGAGCCCGTTTTCCTCCTCCAAAAAAGGAAAAAAATGTCATTTCCAAGTGGAACCAAGCCGATATTCACTTTAATCCCTCTCTTAGCCCGACACCCTCTTGTAAAGTCACTGAAGTTTGTTGTGGAAGGGGGGAAAAAAAATGAGTGTGCAGTGGAAGGAAGAGTAAATCCCCTTGGTAAAGCTGTTTGGGGGATTTGGTGTGAAATGGGAGACGGGAAATGCTGCTCAGCGGTGCAGGACACGGGGCTGTGACACGAAAAAAACCCTTTCTGACACACTCACATCTTCCTTTGCTGCCTGAACAGCAAGAGATGTCCCCAAAAATCACTTTATTTTTGGCACCCTCCGCTGATTTGATGGGCTTCGACCCCAGGGCTTGGCCCCCCCATAAATTGGAGTTATTCTGTCAACGTCCTGAGTGGAACCAGCCCTGCCTCAAACGTTGCATTTCACCTGTGGAAATTAAATATTAATTAATTAATAAAAGATGAGGCTTTAATAAGGAGAGAACTCCTTGGAGGAATTTCTCACCGGTTTTCCAAAGCCTTTCTCTGAGGTTACAGCAGAATCCGTGGGAATATTTGTGGGTTTTTTCTGTTTTTAATTTCAGTTTTCCAGCCCATGTTTCTTTGAGGTTACAGGGGAATCCATGGGAACATTTGTGGGTTTTTTTCCGTTTTTAATTTCATCTTTGCAGCCCATTCCATCCCCATTATAGGGGATTATATTATTAATATTATTATATTTTTACATGTTCTATTATTATAGGGGCCCGTTTCCATCCCATCTTTTATTTAAATAAAACCCTGCTTAATAAAAATGCAAAGTGGGGCCCATTTCCATCTCCTCCTTTTGTTTTTAAAAAATAAAAACCCATGGAAATTTCTGCTGATTTTAACAGTGTAAGTTTAAATCAGTTTAAATTTAAAGAAAAATTATAATATAATTAAATATTAAATTTATTAAATAATAAATTTATTGAAATGATGCAATGAAATGATGAAATGATGATTTTATTAAACTATAAAACTTATTAAACAATTATTTAAATTAATAAATAATTAAAGAGTTTAATTAATGAAATTATGAAATAATTGAAATTATGAAAATAATAAAATTGTTGAAATTATGACATTATGAAATAATTGAAATTATTACATAAATTATGAAATGATGGAATAATTATAAAAATTAAGAAATATTAAATTATTAAATTATTGAAATTCCTAAGTTATGAAATAATGGACTTATTGAAATGATGAAATTATTCCAGTTGTGCTGGTCTTAAGCACAACTTGGAATGCAAAAGCTGAGGTAAAATCCAGCTCCACCAAAAGCAGCATTCCAGGGAATGTTTTAGGACCTGTGGGTGGTGCTGGGCTTTGGCTTTGTGCACATCCCAGGTTTTTAATTTTTGAATACAATTTAAACTTTAAAACTCCGGGTTTTTTACTATTTGCTATTTAATTTAATTTAACACACTCCTATTTGAATGACACACTCATCACCTTCGTTCTCTTACTCCATTTTGGAAGTTTCTCTACGGCCTCATGTTAAATGCAGTGTTCTCCTGGAGATCAGTGCTTGCCTGAGAGCCTCTTAATTTCAAAATGATAATAATTGACAGGCAGAGAGTTTCCATTTTCCATTCCAAGAGAAGCTCCTGCCTTCCTTAGCGGGCACCTTTCTCTTTTCAAACCAAGACTCCGTGATTCCAACATCCTGCCACCCTTCTGAATCCCTCCCTAGAGCAATAAATCCTCGGGAAGAGGAGAGCTCACCTCGGGCTCCCTCCCTGTGCTTTCCCTGAGGAAGGGCTGGGTTTTGTCTCGGCAGGGGAAGCTGCACGACCCTCAGCTGATGGGGATCATCCCCAGGATTGCTCACGACATCTTCGACCACATCTACTCCATGGACGAGAACCTGGAGTTCCACATCAAGGTACAGGCGCCGTGTCCTGGCTGGGGGGGAAGGCAAACCTGCCTGGGAATGGTCTGTGCTCTGGGAGGTTTCTTGTAGCTTATCTGCTTCTTCCAGTGTTGGGGTTTATCGAGAGAGAGGTGGGATTTCTTCTTTGGGCTCAGGTGTTTATTAGTTCTCACCTACATTACAGTCTCACAGAACGCGAGTTCCACAGCACACCGGGCTAACACACTAAAAATGGAGCTCCAGGTCTCTCTCTACAAGGCCTTTTAAGAATAAATTACCCAATTATCAAAGGCCAGCTGAATTGTTTTCACTTTTAACCCAGTATCCAACCACCCATGGCTGCACTGTGGGCTTTCCCACCCCATCCCACAGCGTCCCCCCAACCCAAGAAGAAGAAGGTGAAGGAGAAGGACAAACCAAGCCCTCAAACCTCCACCTTGCTTTATCTCTACTGCTGCCTCCCAAACCTTCAGCTCTGAGCGTTCCACCCTGTGATCTGCCACACTTCCACCCAAACTCCACCATCCCCGTCCCACCCCTCCATTTTGGAGCCTCCTCCACGGCCCCAGCCCAATGCAGCGTTCTCCTGGGGCTCAGAAATCCTGGAATTCTCTGTGCCCAGGGTTCCAACACTCTGGATTTTTGGGGTTTTTTTCCTCCATCCCTTTTACAACGCAAATTCCAATATTTATCCCAGATGATTTCCTGCAGCTTGGTCGTGTATTGGGAATCTGAGCAGTGAGGTACAGACAGAAAAAATACTACAAAGAAACCAGGAAATGCTTCCAGACGCCTTAGAGTGTCAAACACGGAGAGAATTCCCTGATTCGCTGCCCTCCTCTGCAAATCCTCATGGCAGCCCTTGGGTACCCCGAGCTGAGGGAATTCCTGGCCTGTTGTAAATCACAGAATTGTCCCAGTGGTTCCCCAGCAGAGCTGGTGAAGCTCCCCCAGAAAAAGCTGCCTGAGCAGCAGGGAGAGAAATGTTCTGTCAGCAGCAGCAGCAGCCAGGCTTTAACCAAACCCTCACTCTTCAATAACTGAGCCAGCACTGAGAATTCACGGCTTTTTTTTTTTTTTCTCTCTTTCTAATAGGGATCCATTTAGAATTTGGTCTCTCCTCTGGAGGAGTGTTGGTTTGCAATGTCAATATTAAGTCTGGGCTGTTGGAATCAGCTGGTCCAGAGAAGGGCTTTAAAGGGGGAAGTAAAGGCAAAAATGCAAAGTGTATCTGTATTTAGTAGCAGTTTTACGTGGGAAGTTCAACTCAGCTTGTACAAAGCCCAGACATTATTTTTCAGATGAGAGAAAATGAGACTTAACTGAATACCAGGAGTTCCTTGATACCTAGAATGCAGCCATGTGGTATTCCAGCTGAATAATCTGGATAAACCTTCATTAGGGAAGGAGTTCCTCTCAAAAATTTCTGTTTCCTGAGTCAAATCCCCTTTTATTAAGAAACTCATTCATTCAGTCATTCTCCTTCTCTTCAATTTTTTTTTTTTTTGTAACAATTGCCTCTCTTTGTTACAGCAAAACTCATTTTCATTTTCTTCTTTGGATTTGATTCAAGGCAGAACCGTCACATGAGCTTCATTTCAAAGTTTAATTTAATATATATTGCCAAGGGTTATGGAAATTGAATGGTAAAGGTGCTCTCTGTTTTGGAGGGGAGGTGAAAATCTGTGTAAAATTTTAAAATCCTCAAACCTGACCCTTCTCATGATGCAGCTGCACAGATCTTGCAGGAGCTGGATCGTTTTGATTCACTTCGAATTTTTTCATCAATTTTGCCTGTTACAAAAAAAAAGAAAAAAAAGAAAAATATAAGGTTTGCCTGCAGGGTTTGTTTTTTTTTTTTTTGGTGTAGTTTCCTGATGAATCGTTGATAAATGGAGGAAGATCAATGGCTTGTAAATCATTCAAGATACAAACGTGTTCCCCTGAAAGATGGAATTCAAACTGTGTGGGAGGTGGGGTTTTATTTTTAGTTTGGTGCTTTGACAGGGATGGAAGCACAGAGACAGCAAGCCATTAAATCAGCACCGTTTAAACCTGTGATGTTTGTGATTGTTTAATTAGGTTTCCTACTTTGAGATATATTTGGACAAAATAAGGGACCTGCTCGATGGTAAGTCCTGTGTTTCTTACAGAAGCCTTGGCTTCATCCAGAGCTTTGAACCAAAGCCTGGGGGGAACAGTGGCTTTATTGGGGACTAATTTTTATTACATTTAAACTGGAGAATTCGGCAGTTTCAGTCTGATCTCTCTCCTGTGCACCTGCCTCTGCAGAGCATGAGCTTTGTTGTGAATCAGAGAGGGAAAACTGCTTTTAAACTGCTTTTTCTTTATTTTATTTTCCCTAAAGGGGGTGGTTTAGAATTAGTGTTTAGTGGTTTAGAATGATCCCTTGCTCCTGTCAGGCAGTCTGGTGGGGAGGATCTGCTCCTTTCACAGTTTGTCTCTACCTCTGCATGTTTTGTGTTAATAAAAGTGAATTGTGTTAATCAGTGTGAGGACGGAAATGGCTGTAAATGTGGAAATAGAAATGGCTGTAAATATATAAATGGCTGTACATGTTTGCAGCTGTAATAGAACTGTAAATTTATAAATGTGAATTTTTAATATAAAGTCATTAATTTATAATATAATAAATCTAAATTTAATTATTTGATTAATATAATTTTTATATGTAGATTTAATAGCTGTAAATGTAGAAATAGCTGTAAATGTAGAAATAGCTGTAAATGTGGCTCTGAGCTGTTCTGAATTCCAGGCTCCTCTCCTGTCTCTGCTTTGCCAAAACCCAGCTTAATCTGGGTTTATTTAATTCCCCCAAGCAATAAACAAAAGCGTTTGTGCCCCAAAGTTAAATTTAAATAAGCAGGTACGAGATTGACAGAGCAGGAAGCAGTTTCTGTGTGTCAGAAATATTGGAGGTTCCTAAGGAGTGGGAATGACTGCAGATCTCGTCTCCAAATTTCCATCCCCAAAACGTGTCTGTCATGCCTGGAGCTGACACTTGATTTATTTGTTACCTCTGGAATATTCCTGGTGATCTCCACGTCTTTCTCCAGTGTCAAAGACGAACCTTGCTGTACATGAAGATAAAAACAGAGTCCCCTATGTTAAGGTAAAATGATAATTTATTCCTCAGCTTTCCATTCTTTCCTACAAAATGTGTTTCTTTGCACATTTCCATTTGCATCCAGTGTGTTTGCTGAAATAATTCCACTCCTGTTTGAAGCCTTGAGTGTTCAAGTTGTGTTGGTTCCTGGGTTTAAACAAGTTTCCTGAAATATTAATGGGCTTGAATCATGTTTGTTTTATTTTCCTGACTTTGAACGTTGCCATTTTGTTCGGCTGCTGTTAAATTTTAAGTATTTGTGTTCCCCTTTCATGTCAGATATGAAAGAGAACAACTTGAGGAATTTTGTTCTTTAATATTTTGCTGCATGGGTGCTGTAATCTCGCAATAGTTCGGAACAGATTGGTTGGGTTAGGAATTTGTTTGATGACTTTCTGGGCCCTCACTTGAATGCAATATGCTTGATATGAACATATGTGAGCTTAAATAATGTATATGTAATATTTTTCTGTTTATCCTCAGCTTGAGGAGCAGAAAGAGGTTTATAAAATAATTTATTCAGTAATATTGCGTAGAGAGAGAAGAACTTTGCACTTCGTCTTGTAGCTCGAGGGAGAAAAATTAACTTGGGTATGAAATCAAACCCAAATTAGGAATATATGTTGTATCATTCCATGTCTTCTGTGGAAAATTTCGTGCCGTGTGTCTGCATTTCACTGAGTTTTTAATTCTGTGGAAAAAAAATTGGCTCCCAAGCTTCCCCTGGAAGTCCCCCCTGGGCGGGTTCGGGTCCATTGCCTCGCCAACGATCCTGGGGGATGCTGATGGTTCTCCTAATTATTGTGTTCATTAGTGCTAAACGAGCATTCCTGATCCCCAGGGTTGTACAGAAAGATTTGTGTCCAGTCCTGAGGAAGTTCTGGATGTCATCGACGAAGGGAAGGCCAACCGGCACGTGGCCGTGACAAGTGAGTGTCCCTGGAGCCCTCTGGAATCCTCTCCCGAGGGGCTGCCTGTGCTTCCGAGGGGTTTCTGGATCCCTCCTGCCCACCAGGGAAGGTTCTTCCCATCGTTCCTGCCTGGGGAGGGATTTCATGCTCCTGGAATTATCACGCTTTCCCTTCGGTGATGCCGCTGGCGTTCCGCTCCGAGCTCGGGATTTTAGGCCTGGCTTTGAAGGGAATTTCTCCCTAAAACATCAGGGCAGGGATTGGCGCTCCGAGGGGGGATATTTTGGAGTTGTTCACAGCTAAAATGATGAGTTGATGTTTTTTCCTTTGGCCTGTAATTCCCCGGGCAGACAGCAGCCAGAGAGCACGGGGCTGTTCCCAACCTCTGCCTGGGTATCCCAGCAAAGCAGGGGCTTGGATTGGCTTCCAGTGATGGCAGAACAAAAACAAATCTGCAGGAATTAAAGCCCATTATAATCCAGACTTGTCGATTCTGTGGTGCACGAATAAGGATAAAAGGACCTCTCCCCAAATTTCTACTGGAAGATGTTCCTGATCCAAGCAGTGGATTTGGCAGAACCTCAGTTTATAAAATTACAAAAAAAAAAGGAAAAAAAATTAAATTCTTGGTTGTGTGGTGGAATTTCGTATATATTTAGGGGGTTTTTTTGTGGGTTTTTTTGTGGTTTTTATTTTTAAATTTAATTGCATTTTATTTCTTTGATGCTCTGGGTAACTCTCATCTCTCTCTGCCTTCTTGCTGTGGTAAATATTACATGTGCTTTTTTGCCATCATACTGATAGAAATTTATTTGGAGGAACATTTCCTCCTGCTGCTCCTGCTCTTTTCTTTGACAAAAGCACCCAAATACACCTTTTGCCTGTTGCTTTTGGTGCTCACAGAGAAATTTTGACAAATGTATTTTACTGGGCTAAAATGGCAGGGAGAACATCAGGAAGAAAACCCTGATTTTGGAGATAAAGGGAATTCAGATAAATAGGAATATTGATGGGAGAAGGTGGAGGTGGGTAACAAAGAAAATGGAGAAAACAGATGAGAAAGTGAATTCTTGATTCTTGGTTTGGTTTTTTGGGGTTTTTTTTGCTATTTTATGAAATTCCAGCATAACATACAATCAAACTTCAAATAAATGGAAGCTGAAACTGTTTTACCTGGCATCTGGGCTGAGGGGGATTTTAACCTGCACAAGCAAGAAAAATCTCTCAGAAATTTAATTTAATACTGTGGTTTGGGTGAAAACCTCTTTCTAAATGTGAGATCCCCTCCCAGAGTTACACCGAGAGCTTCTCTGGGATTTGGGAATTCAGATTTTGGGAATTCCCTGCCAGGTTTGAGAGGCATTTTAACAAAATGCATTTTAGCAAAATGCATCTTAACAAAATGCATTTTAACAAAAGCTGTGCCCCGTGGTTTCAGATATGAATGAGCACAGCTCGAGGAGCCACAGCATCTTCCTCATCAATATCAAACAGGAGAACGTGGAAACGGAGAAGAAGCTCAGTGGGAAGCTTTACCTGGTGGATTTGGCTGGCAGTGAGAAGGTAAATTCTCCTTTTTCCTGCCCTGCTCCCACTGGGATCCCACACCGAGGATTTCACACAGCTCTCTCCTTAGATGATCACTATTTAGGCTATTCTAATTTAGTTTTTAATGGGGATGGAGGAAAGGAGTGGATCAGAATCACTGGCATGAAAGAAAAACCCTCCCCAAAATCTGGATTTAGAATGGAGTGAGATGAAGTCCAATACACCATCAGTGTATTTTTTTATATATATACCTTACATTTGCATCTGTGTAGCTGAAAAAAGGAATGTACTTTTGATATAATTTGTCAAATTAAACATATTTTTACTTGCTTATATTGTCCTGTTTCAAGGGGGGTTTTTTTGGTAATTATTTCACACATTAAATGAGTGAAATACCAGAAGTTAATGCAATTTTCAAGTCTCCTCAAAGCTCCCTGAATCTTGATTATGGTGACCATTCCTGCTTTCCAATGTAGAAAAAAAATAAACCCCAGAAAGTGACTTTCATCTGTTTATCAAAAGAGTAATGGTTTAGAACAGTGCTGCAAAAATCTTTCCCAGTTCTCATTCTGATGTCTTCTGGAGTGTTCAAAATCAGCTGGATTGGGATTTTGGGTTGCTCATCGGGACACATTAATTGATAACCCATGGGTGCCATGCAGAAGTGATTGGTCAGAGTAATTAATCATGTTAATGTCTGTGATTGCATAGAGATGTTTAATTAAAAGCTCTTCAGGATGTGTACAAAATGAGGGCCTGGACAGAACACTCCTCTCCTCTGAAAAATCAACTTTCATGGTTTGTTATGTCTGGACAAGGTACAGAAAACTTGAAATGTGGATTTCTTGGGTAGCTTATCTTCTTAAAAGATACTTTAAAAACTGCTTTTCCTCCATGTCATGGGGCATTTTTAGGTGAAAGTACAGATAGTTATAGTGTAGAGAAAAATATACGGATTTATCCTGTATTTGGATACTTTAGAAAATCCAAATTTTGTTTGTGCAGTAGCAGAAAGGAAAAAAAATACCAGCAAGTTAGGACTGTGTAAAATAGAATTTAGCAGTTGTAGAACACAATACATTTGTCTTGGTGTGAGAGTGGGTTGTTTTCCACCACGTGTCAGTTTTGGCCTGCAAAAGGAGGCAGTGGCCATGAACAAAATTAATGATTTTTGATCTTTTTGGTCCATGCAAGAAAAATACAAAGGCAAGATGCACATTTTGGGGCCACTGAGAGTCTCCCTGTGCTTGCTCCCTGTCTGTATGCACAGCTTGGCTTTGGAAATGGTTCCTAAATGTCCTCAGGTGAGCACAGACCTCTCCCTGAATAAAACTAGGGACGGCATGGAGCGGGAGAAAGGTGGAGTTATTACAGGCTTGCACTAACAGAAAAGTCACACGAGTTGATATAAAAAGTTGATGTCAAGCTCTCCTCGCCCACGCTGAACTAAGCTGGGTTTAGCATCTTTAGGCTCAGCTCTGCAGGGCTGGAGCTTTGTGTGCTGCCAGCAGAGCCCGACTCTTTGCCTGCTCTCTTTGGCAGGTCAGCAAAACTGGAGCAGAGGGGGCTGTTCTGGATGAAGCTAAAAATATCAATAAGTCTTTGTCTGCTCTGGGCAATGTGATCTCGGCCTTGGCAGAGGGAACTGTAAGTAATCCTGTCTGGGGGGGGGGGGTGGGGGGGTTTTATTTATCTGTTTCTTTGACATCCACGGGGAAAAAAATGTATAAAAAGGAAAAGAGTAAAAGGAACTAACGTTTCGGTTCTGAAGGGAGAAAATATTGGCTTGAAATATTGAAAAATGAGCAGCCACAAACCAGTGGCACTTTGGCTGCTCTGCCAGAGATAAGGAATTAATTCTCAGTGGTGTCACTGGGGCAGTCATCAAATGTTGGCACAATCAGAACAAACTGGGACTCGTGTCGTCGTGGCCTCACGTTCTCTCTTCTGAGGCTGGTTAAAAGAATTGTTCTTGTCTTTTCCTTGTGTTTGGATTAGAAAACCCACGTTCCCTACCGAGACAGCAAGATGACCCGGATCCTGCAGGATTCCCTGGGGGGGAACTGCAGGACCACCATTGTCATCTGCTGCTCGCCCTCCGTGTTCAACGAGGCAGAGACCAAGTCCACCCTGATGTTTGGCCAGAGGTGAGTCCCACTGGGACCAGCCTGGGTGCAGCCCCAGGCCTCTGGAATCCAGAGCTGGTGGTTTCTGGAGTGGGTAGAAAAGTGGAGAGCTTTGGTCTCTTTGTTCCCAGTGGTACCAGGAAAATCTGTTGGGGCCCTGGGCACAGAGAATTTCAGGATTTCTGAGCCCCAGGAGAACGCTACATTGGGCTGGGGCCANGTTGGCTTGGTGTGCTGAGAACTCACATTTTGTGAGACTGTAACATGGATAAGAAAGAACAAACTGAGACCAAGAAATCCCGTCTGGCTCCTTCATCCCAACCCTGGTTCCTACAAGGTGGTGCCCCGTGTGAGGACCCAGTGTGAGTCCCACTGGGACCAGCCTGGCTGCAGCTCCAGGCCTCTGGAATCCAGAGCTGGTGGTTTCTGGAGTGGGTAGAAAAGTGGAGAGCTTTGGTCTCTTTGTTCCCAGTGGTACCAGGAAAATCAGTGTTAACATTGGCCGGCAGCTGCTCTGCTCAGGAGCAGAGTGGGGCTGAAAAGTGGGGAAGGATTGGGCGGGTTTTGAATTTTTGAATTCCTTCCTGGTTGATTTTCCTGCAGGAAGTACAAAGCGTCACCTTAATCCCTTGAAATTTTACGGGGAGGATAAAGACACTGGGCAGTTTTCTATGGAAAAATTCAGTTCTGCTTTATATGACAGTGCTGTTGATGCCTTCAAGAGGTGTCCTCTTGAATTCCACCACAGGGATCATTGTTAGAGTTGTAAAAAACATCTTTAAAAATTAATAAAATTAAAGAGTGTGGACTCTGGAATTCTGACAGCTTTGAGAGCTTGCCATGGTGGCTCATGGACCTGATTGATGGTTGGAGGATCTGGGCAATTTAGGAACAAAAAGTGTGGAAGGATCCAGAAAGAAAATTTCTCTTCCATGTGTGTGTTTATTGACAAGAGAGAGATGAAATGCATTGGGAAAGTTTGCAGAAATAGGTCAGGCTCATTATGTAATTACTGCTCTTGTGGTAATTGAGGAGAACTCGGGCCCCTTTGGAAAATTACTCGTTTTGGTTGATTTGTGTAGTAGCAGAGAGGAAAAATACTGGCAAGTTTGGAGTGTTTGAGAGTTGAACAGTTTGAGGATACAATTCCTTTGTCTTGGTTTAAAATTGGGTGGTTTTCCACCACATGGAGTTCCTGGATTGCAGAAAGAGGCAGTGGCCATGAATAAACTCAGGTTAAAGGGTTGCTTTGTAGGGTTTTTTCCCCTCTTTGTCAGCTGAACGTGATTTGTAGCTGTTGAAGATCCAAACTTCTACTGATCATATCATGTGTTGAGCAAAACCAGAGCTGCAGGAATCAAATAAAGAGCATGAAGAGCTCTGAACTCCAGCTTCCAGTTGACATTCCTCCTAGTTTCATTCCTCTTTCCAGTAAGCAGTAAAATTTGCCTTTCTTTTTGGGACAAGGCAGTTTTCCCACTGACTCTGCACATCCTGGATGAATATTCAACAACAATTTCCTGGGAGGAGGAACATTTTTTGGGGGGTGTTCCTCACTGAGGACCAGGATGGTGGTGCAAGAAGTGGGAAAAGAGGGAAATATTGGCAAGGAGTTCCTCCTGGACAGTGCTGAATTGTCAGGAAGGGAATAATTTGTATTTCCCTGGGAGGGCTGGTGCTCCCTGCAGAGCAGCCCGTGGATTATCCGTGATTAATCTGTCAGGGTTTGGGGTGGGAATGCTGCTGTCTCACCGTGGTTCTTCTCCAGGCTCTTGGGTTGTTGTGTGTCATTTTTTGATGTGACACAGCTGATGTGACCTCAGCAGCATGAAAGGGAAGATCCGTGACTCATGGCTGATTGCTGCTTCCTCCATTCTTTCCTGGGAAAAGAAAGAATTATGTCACCATTAAAAGAAATGTCAGGGATAAAATCCATCTTCAGAGGAGCTCTTGTACCAATCAAAGTGTACAAGTGCTCCTCTGAGAGTAGTGAATCAGCTTCTTCTTTTTCTACTCCACCTTTTCTTGTGTTTTTATCTCATTTTTAATTCTAGCTGTCAGCAAGGGCTTCATCCATCATCAGGAGAAACTTCCTGGTGTGGTAGAGTTGGGTTTTTTCCCCCCTGGCACAGTCAAATGAGTGGAAACTTGAGCAGTGCTCTTAGCAAAGTGTAAACCCTGACCATTAGGAATGATTTTAAAAGCACGGGGTTATTTAATAAATACTTTAAAGGTAAAGAAAGCCCTGTTTGCCACAGAGTGCAAATCCCTGGAGCTTTCCAAACTGCTGGGGGGGTTTATCTGCTGTTCTTTTCCTTATCCTCTGCTTTATTCAACAACACTGGAGGCGTTTGAAGGGACTCAGTGTCTGAGCAGTGAAGGGCAAAGATCTGAGGCTTTCTTAATTCGTAGTGATTGGTTTGGTTTTCCTTTTCAGTGTGCATTTGCTGGAGTAGGTGCTGGGCATTGTTTTCTGCTTGCTTTGGCACAATTGGTTGGGTTGGGTTGGAGCTGAGCACTTGCACAGTACTGAAGTGGTGGTGACTGTTAGGAGGGTTGAAATTTGGGATATTTTTGCCTGGGGAGGCAAGAACTCCTGAGCCTGGCTCCAGAGGCACTGGAAGGAGTTTTTTTCCTTTTCCTTTCCCTTTTCCCTTTTCCCTTTTCCCCTTTCCCCTTTCCCTTTTCCCTTTTCCCTTTTCCCCTTTCCCTTTCCCTTTCCCTTTTCCTCACTTCCCAGGACAGAGAACCCCCAGTTTCTCTGTTCCTTTCCCTCTCCATCATGGACAATTTCCCAATCCCCACTGTTGCCCTGACCTGGGTTTTGTTGGGCAGGGCCAAGACCATCAAGAACACGGTGTCTGTGAACCTGGAGCTGACAGCAGAGGAGTGGAAGAAGAAGTATGAGAAGGAGAAGGACAAAAACAAGAGTTTAAAGAACGTTATCCAGCACCTGGAGCTGGAGCTGAACAGGTGGAGGAATGGTAGGTGCCAAAAATTGGGAGCTGGATGTGTCTGTGTCGGACTCTTGCCCTAAATCCCAATTCCAGTGAATTGTGTCTGATCACAAAATCTAAACTCGCATTAGAACTCACACTTCATGATAAGAATGAAAGGTGAAGAAGCAAAAACCAGGCAAACCAGGCAGCCATTTGTAGGAAAAACCAGTGAAAATGCCAAAATTAGTGATTTCCTGGGTAGAGAACACAGGAGGCATCATTAATTTTAATATTGTTAATTATAGTAATAAAAAAAAGGGGGGGAAATGTCATTATGTTTGGGGTTTTGTTTTAAATAACTCTGCTCCTCAGGCATGAGGATCGTTGTGCTTTAAGGTAATCAGACCTAGGGTTTGGGGATTTTTTATAATTAAATTTCCCATTAGAATAATTAGTCCTTTAGTACAATGACAGGAGTGGCCTCTGGTTAGAAGAATCACCATTTGTCTGCTCCTGTGGCTTCTAAATGAAATTTATTGCTGAGAAAAACCATTTTTTCTGAGTAGAAACGTGGGGAATTGCTGCTCAAGGTAGGTTGTAACAGCAGCTGTAGGATGGTACAGGAGGCAGAATATGGAAGACACAAATGAAAGCATTTTTACTGAAAAACAAATTTTAAAAAATTAATTTAATCTGGAAGGCTGGCAAATTATTTTAGCAAACCAGCCTTAGATTGAGTCGTTATTTCACATTTTGAACAACAAAAAACACCCCAATCCAAAGGCCATTTTAAAAAGAAAAGCCTGGATGGATCCTTTTGTTTAAATTTCCTCATCCCCTCCCTCGGTTCTGTCAGTGTTACCCAGCAATGCATTCCAAAGATTATTGATTTCTTGTCTGACCTGCTGCAATCCCAAGCTCTGAAGGATTTTCACAAAGGGAACTGTCCCAGCAATCACATCTGGGATAATGTTCCACCATTGCTGCTCATTCCAGGAATTCAGGATTTATTCTGATTTATTCTGCTAAAGGAAAGGGCAGCAGGAAATGGGTGAGCTCAGTTCTAGCTGAGGGTTCCAGCTTCCAGGGGCCCAATTTTTCTGTGTTTTACAGGCAGGAGGTTCTCATCCAATCAATGAGAAATTCAACATTCCTTTGGGGATTCTCCACAGCCTGAGGAACATTTTGTGTGTGTGTGTGTACAAGGCTCTGCATTCTAACCAAACCCACCTTTCCTTCTCTGCTCCAGTGAAATCCAACCATGAAAAAAATCAATTCCCATTCCCCTCATTAATAATATAAAATACTGTCAATTATTTTATTAATTTATATTAATATTAATTTATATTAATAATATAAAATATTTGGAGTGAAGTACCTTGATAGAGGTGATGCTGCTTGATTTCAAATTCCACTTTTTCATGCTTTNTTTAGTACAATGACAGGAGTGGCCTCTGGTTAGAAGAATCACCATTTGTCTGCTCCTGTGGCTTCTAAATGAAATTTATTGCTGAGAAAAACCATTTTTTCTGAGTAGAAACGTGGGGAATTGCTGCTCAAGGTAGGTTGTAACAGCAGCTGTAGGATGGTACAGGAGGCAGAATATGGAAGACACAAATGAAAGCATTTTTACTGAAAAACAAATTTTAAAAAATTAATTTAATCTGGAAGGCTGGCAAATTATTTTAGCAAACCAGCCTTAGATTGAGTCGTTATTTCACATTTTGAACAACAAAAAAAGTCCCAATCCAAAGGCCATTAAAAAAAAAAAAAGCCTGGATGGATTCTTTTGTTCAAATTTCCTCATCCCCTCCCTCGGTTCTGTCAGTGTTACCCAGCAATGCATTCCAAAGATTATTGATTTCTTGTCTGACCTGCTGCAATCCCAAGCTCTGAAGGATTTTCACAAAGGGAACTGTCCCAGCAATCACATCTGGGATAATGTTCCACCATTGCTGCTCATTCCAGGAATTCAGGATTTATTCTGATTTATTCTGCTAAAGGAAAGGGCAGCAGGAAATGGGTGAGCTCAGTTCTAGCTGAGGGTTCCAGCTTCCAGGGGCCCAATTTTTCTGTGTTTTACAGGCAGGAGGTTCTCATCCAATCAATGAGAAATTCAACATTCCTTTGGGGATTCTCCACAGCCTGAGGAACATTTTGTGTGTGTGTGTGTGTGTGTGTATGTGTACAAGGCTCTGCATTCTAACCAAACCCACCTTTCCTTCTCTGCTCCAGTGAAATCCAACCATGAAAAAAATCAATTCCCATTCCCCTCATTAATAATATAAAATACTGTCAATTATTTTATTAATTTATATTAATATTAATTTATATTAATAATATAAAATATTTGGAGTGAAGTACCTTGATAGAGGTGATGCTGCTTGATTTCAAATTCCACTTTTTCATGCTTTAAGCTGGAAAAAAAAAAATCATCTACTTACTTGGTTGTGCTTCTTCTTGCCTTTTTTGTTCTGCTTTGGGGTCCCACTCAGCCTTCCTGGGGTTTGATATATTGGTTCTGCTGACCTGTGCCCCTGGCAGTGAGATAAATTCGCAAGAGGAATGGCTGGAGAAGCTTTCAGGAGCTAAAAAAAATTGGAGTTTTTCCTGGAAAATCAAAAAACCTGTAACCTTTCCACCCTCCTGAGCAACGTGTGCAGCATCCAGGGGCTCCCAGAGCTTTCCCCAGCCTCTGGTGAGGGTGGATTGAAATTTCTGCCTTGAGGGGCTCACCCATACCTCATCTCTGAGCCTGGAACTGTAACCCAGAGCTGTTCCTGAAGGAAATATTCCTTGAGGACAGGGATTTTGTGGGAAATGTGTCTGCTGTGCACAGGCAACCTCTGGAAGTTGGGGCTTGTGCTGGAATTTGCAAGGCAGAAGTTGGGAATTGTTTTAGACTGTGCTGGTTGCTCTCCTGGTCCACCCTGGAGCTGGAAATCCCTGGAGGAAGAGATATTTAAATTCCAGCAGAGTTTAGGCTGGAGTTTGGGGGATTCCCCTCCTTCTTTTACACCTCTGTTCATCCATGGAGCTCATCCTGGCTATCAAGGGAGTGAAAGGAGAGCCAGCAATTCCATGTTCAACCTGCTGCTGGTTTTAATGGGATCCCTGAGGTTGGAAAAGACCTCCAAGGCCATGGAGTCCACGGGGTTTGCATTTCCACGGGGTCATCACCCTCGGGAGGGGATGATTCCCTCACCCCACACCTTCTGCTGGTCATTTGTGTCCCTGAGCCCCTCAGAGCCCTGCAGGATTCCCTGGATTTGGGATCGTAGGATTTGAACGAGCTGTGTCCCCCCGCAGGAGAAGCTGTGCCCGAGGAGGAGCAGATCAGTGCCAAGGACCAGAAGAACCTGGAGCCTTGTGATAACACCCCAATTATTGATAACATCACCCCCGTGGTGGCCAGCATCTCCACGGAGGAGAAGCAGAAATACGACGAGGAGATCGCCAGTCTCTACAGGCAGCTGGACGACAAGGTGGGTTTGATTCCAGGTGGAAAGGGAAAATCATTACCAAGATCCGCCTGGGGTTTTATTTTTTCCTCTGTTTCTTGAGGATTTCCAAGTGGGAGATGTTGGAAAATTCCAAATGCTGCATAAAAGTAGCTCTCCTCCCTTCCCCTGTGCAGACAGTGTTTGGGAACTGATTTCCCTAGGAAAGTCAGAGCCAAGTTTTCCTTTTATTTCCAGTTCAGCCTTCCCCTTTTCTTCAGTGGTCTGCGTCAAATCCCTCAGCAAAGCTTGGAGTCACCAGGGTAAATTAAAAAAAAAAAAAAGGTTGACTGTCCTTAATAATTCCAGCTGTTAGGATTTTAAGGAGAATCCATTTCCATCCCCTTTTGTTTGTGGTGTTGGAGTTGCAAGCAGAGCCCCGAGTGCAGGTGGCTCCTTTGTTTATTTCTTTGCACAGTTGGAGGGACATCAGTGGCACTTAAAGCTCTCAGCAATTCCCTTCTCCAGCCATTAAGAGCTTTGAATTGTGGGAAAATAAAAAGTGTGTGTGTGGGGGAAAAAAAGCCCAGAAAAAGCCACTCAGCACTTTGAACCAGAGCAGCAAAAAAGGCTGCCTAGAAAAAGGGCAGCTCTCATCGTGAATCAATACTCAATTTGAAAATTCAGTTGCAATTAGCAGGAAAATAGCAGAGAAAAGCCCAGTGTGGCCTTGCCCGTTGATATTGGGGTTTGGCTGCTGGTGGACACGAAGGAATGGTGTTTAAACCTTAATTTTGGTCTCCTGCACAGCAGTGGTGGTGGCACTGAAAAGAGCAGTTTGCTGTAAGAAATGACAGCTTTTCTCTGATTGCATCCCCAGCAGCAATCTCCAGCTTTCCCATATGGATCAGGAAAAGGAAAAAAAAAATGAAAAAAATTCAGGCATTCTTTCACTTTCCTCACCAAAAGCAGCAAAGCCCAGTATATTATTCTGGAGGGAACTGGCAGCAGGTTTGAGATTTTCCCTGGAAAGCATGGGAAGCATAATTTGGCAGAGGAGTGTAGGAAATGAGAAGATGTTTGATCCCAAACACAGGGATCCCATACCCAAAATATCCCCATTTATACCAGTGTTGGCAGCTTTTACTGCAGAGCTCTGTGTGTTTTTATTTCTTTTATTTATGGCATATTGATGTCTATTTATTTTTCTCTCCCCTCGTGCCACTCAAACAACCACAAAGTTTGGGGAATTGTTCCCCTTTCTCTTCTAGAAAGAGGAAATAAAAAGTGATCAAATGAGAGCTGTGAAAAGAAATTAAAAATTTCCACCCCTGTTTCATTGCAGGATGATGAAATCAACCAGCAGAGCCAGTTGGCTGAAAAATTAAAGCAGCAAATGTTGGATCAAGAGGAGGTAAGAAACAAAAATAAATAAACCAACCTAAAAAAAAACCTCTTTACATTTTGCTCCTGAGCCCCTTGTTTGATGATTCTGTCCCAGCTGTTAGAATTAATTGGCTAAAATTCAAGTGGAAAAGGTGTCAGTCAGGTTTAAACTTGAAATTCCGTAATATTCCAGTTAAGCCTTAATAAAACTCCTTGAAATAACAATCCCTCCTGCTGGGAAGTGATGCTGGAGGTCCAAGGTGGGAGTGGGGCCAGGATTTTTCCTTTGCAAATGTGATTTTTGATGTGGCTGTGCCCCTGCAGGTATCCAGGCACTATAGACTGCAGGGAGTTTGAGATTTCCTGATATGAAATTACTAATTATCATTATTTTGGCAATTAGAGACAGCAATCTGTGAGATGGGGGGAAAAAAAAACCCCTGATGGTTGGTGCTGCCACAGATTTGCTGTAAAATCTCAGATTGCTCACTGCAAACGTGTGACTGCATCCTTTCTAAAATGAATGACACGGGCATTTCTGCCCCTAAAATTAATGAAATTAATATTTCTGCCCCTAAAATGAATGTTTTGTTGGGTTTAGGATGGGGAGCACAATCACTAAACCCACTCAAGCCATTCCCTTCTCCGAGGAGCTCTGAAGATGCAAAATGAGGCAATAACACCGAGTTCCCCAAACGTTGCTGTGATATTTCTTAGGAATTGCTTTTATTGTGTTTGTGGTGTTTTTATTATCCAGCCCCTCAGAAAGGGTTTTCAAGGCATTGCTAGAGAAAAAACAATTTATGAACTTGTCTGTTATTTATCACTCAGGGCTCACCTGCCCCCTCTGGGGACTTGTCCTGGCTGAGGGAATCTCCAGCTGTATTTTATTTTATTTTATTTTATTTTATTTTATTTTATTTTATTTTATTTTATTTTATTTTACTCCAAGATGAAGCTGCTCTTTCTCTTGCCACAGCTTGATTTGATTGCCCTGCACTGCACAGTGCTGCCTGCTACACCAGAATAATAATAATAATAATAATAATAATAATAATAATAATAATAATAATAATAATAATAATAATACACTTTATGCCTGCTCAGCCCTATTTCCTGATGTGTGTTACGAGGTCTTTCCTGTCACCTCACTTCTCCCCTTTTTTTTACATCCCTTTTCTCACCTGAGGCTGATTTTTCCCTGGATTTTGGGGGCACGTGCCTTCCTCCTGTTTGGCAGCAGCTGACACAATTATTCCTCCCCCAGTGTCACCTCTGGAAGATGAATCAGGTTTTCAGTGGCCATTTTTCCCCCTTTTCTTTTTGCCCATTCCCCCGTGTGCTAAATTACAAAACCTCTGGTGTTGTTCAGAGCCCTTTTTGTGCTCTCACCTTGGAAGGAGAAGGTGATATTTTATTATTCAAGGTGTTTTTTCCCCCCATCAGCTGTCCCTGCTCTCCCCTGGAGATGTGATGAGCTCACTGATCCACCAGCAGCTGCCTCATTCTGCTCCCCCCCTAATTAACCAGCCCTTATTTCTGCTTGATTAAGCCAGCAGGTTAATTATAAACCTGAGGCATGCTGCAGATGAGGCTGATTTTGGTTTTTTTTGGGGGGGTTGGGATTTTTTCACCTCTGGCTGCTGCTTCAGGTGGGCGTTTTGGGGGATCCTGAGTGTCCCATCCCCAGATGGGGCAGATCCATGAAGTGCTGCCTTTTCCCTTTGTTTGCAGCTCATCTTTATTAAGATTATTTTTTTTTTTTAGTGGCTTTTTAAAAACCTTGCTCCATTTTTTCCACACGGTATCAGCCAGAATCTCCTTGTTTATGCTGCAGGTGATGCCACATCTTGAAGCCACGGTGGTGTTCACACAGAAAATTTCTTAAGTAAATGTAAATAATAGTTCCATCTGTGTTTAGCAGGGAGATGATTGGAAGCTATTTTGTTGTTTAAATATTTACATGCCATCTGGCTCTGGCAATCCAATGCCTTTTTCCATAACGTGAGTGCACTTCTGAGGCTGCAGCATTACCAGGGAGATAAATTTCCCTTACATCTGAATCCTCTCTGGGCACGTGCCAGAGCTGCCTGCCTGGTTTCCTATTTTTCACGAGTACTCTGAGCCAAAAAAAAATCCAAACAAAAGCAAAAAAATAAAGCCATTTCTTCTGGGACATTTTGCTTTTTGGGGGGTCTGCTGGAGAGGGGTGGGTTTGTTCTTGTTTTTTTTTTCCTGCTTGGTGGGCAGATCACAAGAAATCCACCCAAAACCCTCCAGCAGGGAAGGTTTTATTCCACTCTCTGCAATATTGTACCAATCCCTAATCCATATTTCTTGGGGAGGAGTGAATTGTGTGAATGAATGTCCAAACTTTGCTGGTAGGATGAGGCCCTCTCACATCCCCTGCTCTGTTTTTTTTCTACTGTAATTCCCTCTTTGATGTTTTTACGCCACGTCAAGCCCTGATTTTGTTATTAGTCTTGAAAGTGCAGGATTAGCAAGAAATGTTTGGTGTCACTCCTATTTATTTTCACATCATCCTGCTGCTGGTGGGGCTGGGCTCGTGCTGAGGACTCTCACAATCACTGAAACCTCAGCAGCATGCAGAGAGTAAATTTAATAAGTTTTCCAGCTTGGAAACACTTCCTACTCTGTGTGTGTGTATGTGTGTGTGTGTGAAGTTGGTATTTTCTTCTGAGATTAATTTTTTTTCCCTCAGCAAACAGGAGCAGCTAATCTGTCCTCAGCATCATCCTTCAGATGATAAGTGAGAATAATCATCTTAGGTTTGCTTATCAGAATATTTCTGTCAAGCCACGAGGTCTTGGAGGCTGCCTCGGAGAGCCCTTTTCCCTCAGCTCAGTTCAAAGCCCTGAGCCTCTGGTGGAACGTTTTACTTTGTGGGATTTTTTTTGGTCTGAGCTGCAGCACTGGATTGAGGGCAGAAAACGTCTTTGGAGCTCTGATACTGTTTATAAAACAGTTTCTCTGCCTCAGTCTCGGGTCATAATGGGATTTGGTGAAGATTTTTCTTGTTGTCGAAGTTCAGAGTTTGTTTTTTTTTTGTGCTTCCCTTCAAATCCTTGCTGCTGGAACCCAGGATGCTTTCAGGATTTCTCCCCTCCTGCCAATTGTGCTCACCCTTTTTTCCCCTCCTTGCCTTGTTTTTCTCCTTTCCCACATTGTCTTTTTGAAGGAGTTTTTTGGGCCCCTTAATGCTGCTGTGATGTTTCTTCCCAGCTTTTGGCCTCCACGAGGAGGGATTACGAGAAGATCCAGGAGGAGCTGACCCGGCTCCAGATCGAGAACGAGGCAGCCAAGGATGAAGTGAAGGAGGTGCTCCAAGCCCTGGAAGAGCTGGCTGTCAACTATGACCAAAAATCCCAGGAAGTGGAGGACAAAACCAGGACCAACGAGCAGCTGGCGGATGAGCTGGCGCAGAAAAGTGTAAGAACAACTTGGTTCTCTCCTCCCTCCCTCAACATTCCCAAAGGGCTTCCCAAAAACCTGCTGGTGCCACCCTCTCTTCCCTGTTTTAATTAAACAACGAAATTAGGGTAATTCAGAAGCTGCTCTGTGGAAGTTGGTGGCAGATTGTGGCTATTGCAGCAAGGAACTGGATGTGACAAGTGGCCATCCTGTGTTTTGGATATTTAGAACCCGTATTTTGCCAAGAAAGCTGTGAAAATCTGCCTCGTGCAAATGGCAGCATTTTGTGGTTTTCCTGGACCCCGTGCTGGAGTGGAGCTGGGATTTTACAGGGGATCTCGAGGAAGTAATCAGGAAAAATATTAATCGGCTTTTTCAGCTGATGTGTCCTGATCTTAAGGAAAAAATGGGATCTGAGGAAAATCAAGATTGGTTTAGTAGCTTAAAGCAGCCTTTTCCTTTAATTCATTACACCAACTTAAGGAGCTGTTGTTAACAGATCTGTTTCATTAAAGACTTTGTTATCTCCCCCAGTAAAACAGATTACCATGAAATCCATTGGAAAAAATTGAATTTTCTATCCCTCTCTACCTATTTCTCTGTGATTAACCTCCTTTGATGCATTATGCAAATCAGATTCTTAGCGGCTTTGCTACATTTAATAGATCTAAAGTAGCCTTTGGTGGCAAGTGAGTTGTGAAAGTGGATTATGCCAAGGTAGAGCTGGATGTGTCACTACACTGTGCCAGCAGGCACGAGGAAAATACCCCATGAAAACTGCCCAGCCTGCAGAGGGATGGGTAATTCTTGTTTTTAAACCTCTCCAGAGCGCCCTGACGGCGACCCAGAGGGAGCTGGGCCAGTTGCAGGAGCTCAGCAACCACCAGAAGAAGAGAGCCACAGAAATCCTGAACCTGCTGCTGAAGGACCTGGGCGAGATCGGGGGAATCATCGGCACCAACGACGTGAAAACCGTGCGTGGGCTTTGTGCTTTCCCCAGCTCCTCCTGCAGGAAAAACCCTCCAGAAAAATCAGAGGATCCCTGAGGGGGTTTGGCTTGGAAGGGACTTAAAGCTCTTCTGGTTCCAAATCCCCTGCCAGGGCAGGGATACCTTGTGCTGTCCCAGGCTGCTCCAACCTGGCCTTGGGCGTTCCAGGGCTCCAGGCGCAGCCACAGCTGCTCTGGGAATTCCAGCCCAGCCAGGAATTCCTTCCCAAGGTCCCAATATCTCAATATCCAGCCCTGCCCTCTGGCAGTGGGATCCATTCCCTGGGTCCTGTCCCTCCATTCCTTGTCCCCAGTCCCTCCCCAGCTCTCCTGGAGCCCCTTTGGGCCCTGCCAGGGGCTCTGAGGTTTCCCTGGAGCTTTCCCTTCTCCAGATGAGGACCCCCAGCTCTTCCAGGAGCATCAGTAGATGTGGAATGTGTGGATCCAGCCGTCCTCCTCCCAGGACATTCTGTGTAAATCCTGCCTGAGGACACTGCAGAGCTCTTTGTCTGGCTGGGAGAGGCTCAGTGTCTGGGCTCACAGTTCCCACAGTTTTTCCCAGCTCAGTTTTTGGGGCCAGAACCCATCTGGGAGTCACTGAATTGATTAACGGGGGGTCTGAATTCCCCCCAAAACAATATGCACGTAGCCCAAATCCTTCCTTAGCTGGCATGACTCAGAATCCCTAAAATACGAAAAGATTGGCTTTCTGAGGTGGCCAGGTTTTGATCTGAGGTTTTGTGCAAATGTTGGTCAGCCCTGCTTTGAGGTTTGCCTCTTGGGTTTGGGGGGTACAGTAGAGGAGGTGGCCGCTCACTTTGTCACATTTGTAGAAGAACAAAATGCTGATTTCAGAGAAGGTATTTGTATGGTCATTGCTAAACGGCGGCGATGGAAACTCTCCGTGGCCTGGAACACCTCCTTGGTGGTGTTAATGCCATCTTTGCCTGGTTGAAACCACCTGAAAAACAGCAGTGGGCTAAGCTCATCTTTGAGGTGTATGAAAATCCCTTGCAATACATTTTTTACTTTCAGTTCACTTTTTGTTGATGTCCTGCCAAGGCTGTCCTAGGTCAGCAGGAGCTCCAGCCTGTCCTGCTGCAGAGGACACAGTCCCTGCTGTCCCTGTGGTGCTGCAGATTCCAGCCTTTGGAGATGTCACAGCAGCCTCTGGTGGCTGTAGGAGCAGGGACGGGGAGAGGAAATCTTTGCAAATGGAGGCAGTTAGGTGCAAGTTTTTATAGGAACTGAGATGTCAGCACTTCAGGGGACAGCTGTCAGTGGAAATAAAGCCAGACTGAGGAACGCTTGGGAGAATAATTCCGCATTTGTTGGCAATTAGCATCTTCTCCAAGTGTGTCTCATCTCTGAGCAGACTGAAAATTTGGGAAGAAGTCTCATTTTTCAGGATTTTTGGGAGAAGAAGCAGTGCATGTTGCCTTCCCCTTGGCAGTGCTGGGAAAAAAAGGGGAGGCAGAGAAAGTTGCGCCGTGTTTTTCCTCAGGGAGAGCAGCACAGCTCCTCAGTGGAATATCCTGAGCTGGAAGGAACCCAGGGATCATGGATCCAGCCCCTGGCCCTGCACAGAGACCCCAGAATCCCACCCTGGGTATCCCTGGGAGTGGTGAACAAACGCTCCTGGAGCTCTGGCAGCCTCGGGGCTGTGCCCGTTGCCTGGGGGAGGCACCCTCTGGGGGAGGAACCTTTCCCTGAAATCCAGCCATATATCCCTATATGATATCCCTTCACACAAATGGGAAATATACAAGATAAATAAAAATAAACTGTTCAAGATGAAAGGACAAATCAAGCCAGAAATTCTGAAGGAAGATGTCTCCTTAATATAATAAGCGCAAATATCTTTGCTTTGCGAAAAGATCTCAATTCTGATTTGTTTTTTTTTTTGTCCTCCAAATATGGGTTTTAATTTTCAGAAGTAATTCATACTCCTCTCCCCTTCTCCAAACTCTCTTTCTAAAACAACCCCTGGCCTGGGAAACCCTCCCAAAGGGTCAGCCCCCAGCCCGGTTCCCAGAGCGGGAGGAGCTCGGGGCGCTGCGGCTGCGAGCGATGCCTGTGTGCTCAGTTGGCAGACGTGAACGGGGTGATCGAGGAGGAGTTCACCATGGCCAGGCTCTACATCAGCAAGATGAAGTCGGAGGTGAAGTCTCTGGTGAACCGCAGCAAGCAGCTGGAGAGCGCCCAGATGGACTCCAACAGGAAGATGAACGCCAGCGAGAGGGAGCTGGCGGCCTGCCAGCTCCTCATCTCCCAGGTGGGCTGCCCTTCCCCACCCTCTTCCCCACGGGATTTTGTGGCTGCCAGCAGTGGGAGATGGGCCTTGTGGAGCAGAGCGATGTTGTCTCGTGGGTGTTTTGTTGTTTCCTCCCCCTCGGTGTTTTTGAGGTTGTGTCCTGAGCTCAAGTCCTGCTGTAAGTCTCAAAATGTGTTTGGTGGAATAGAACTGGAATTCCTCCCTGGAGTGGTTTCCTCACCAGGAATTTGTTGGTCCCAAAGGTCTTTTCCAACCTGGTTCATTCTGTGATCCTGTAATTTGTATCTTGGGTCCCTTTCAAAGGTCACTGACTGTATTTATCACAAGCCAAACCCTTGGGGAGCTCCCCGGATCTGCTCTGGGGTGGTGCTGCCCACAGCAAACCACAGAATACCATGGGAAACTTTCTGGGCTAGAAATCCAGGGGCTAGGAGGAGACTGGCAGTGATGGCCGTGGATAGGGGCTGAGAGCTCTGCCACCCTCACCTGCATGGAAATGGACACAGGAAGGGAAAAGACACAATCCAGTTTCCTGTCTTTCATTCCTTAGCATTACCCAAAGCAAACCTGGAGCACGGAGAGCCCCCTTTCCTTCAGCAGAGTGTCTTTGTTAAGTTCAGCTCAGTCTTTATAACTAAGATCCAATAATCCAGACAGTATCTTATCTTTTATCCTCCAATCAGAGTGTTTTAATTCCATTTTGAGTGTTTTCACTAGAAACATCATCGGTTTCTATTTACCCATAAGCCCTTCTTAGACCTTCAGAAGGTCGTTGGCGAGAGCCAAACCCTCAGGATGGCTGGGGAGAGTCCGTGTGAGCTTCTGCAGGTTGAAGATCCCAAAGCCACCTCAGGGCTGGCTGCTTTTAAAAAGCTGCTGCTGTTGCTTTAACACCAAGTCAGGAGCTTCCAGCGATGTTTTGGGGTTGCTGAGTTCCACATTAGGCTACTAAGTGTGTTTTTAGCTTTTTTTTTTATTTGGTATGTTTTTAGCTGTGCTCTTAGCTCCTTCCCAAACATTTTGCTGTGAGTTCTTTGGCGTGGAAATCCTCTCTGTTTGCCCTCCTTGATGTGGGACAGTTTTCCCTGAGCTCCCAGGACAGGGCTGTGCTCCTCCCTAATGTGGGATTTCGGCCCCTGGGACGCTCCCCAAGCCGGGGGAGTCCCGTTTATCTCAGTTCTGTGTCAGGAAGAAGACTCCAAAGGCTCTTGTTTCTCATGTTTATCAATATATTATCCAAAAACCTGGCAGGCCTTTTGAGACTTCACTGCTCAGGTTCACCCACCATCAGAATGGCTCAAAATGGCCCCGAAATGCGCAGCTCTTTTATCTTTATGCTCATTTACATCCAATTAACGATAAATTATTGTTACATCTTAACCAATCAATTTTTCGTGTCCACCTGCGTAACTAAAACCGCGACAAACTTCTAACCAGCCACCTCTTGTGCTACCAAAACTGCAGATTCACGGGGAAGAGAAGGAGAAAGAAGTACAAGGGGCCGCACCCTTTTCCCTCCATCTTCCCTCCATTTACAAAACCTACATTTCTCACCCACGTGACACACGACCCTATTTCCTACTAACCTCTCTTACTCTCTTACAAATCCTGCTCTGTCCAGGGATGTTTGGAAACCTTCCCATAAACGAGAGTCAAAACGAGTGGGTGTTTTTTTTTCTGGAGGTCAGGACAAACAGAGAAATGCTTCTCTGTTTCTGGATCCTTACACCTCCCCTCTCACTGCTCTTCCTTTAAAGCACGAAGCCAAGATCAAATCCCTGACGGACTACATGCAGAACATGGAGCAGAAGAGGAGGCAGCTGGAGGAGTCCCAGGACTCCCTCAACGAGGAGCTGGCCAAGCTACGCGCTCAAGGTGCGGCTTTGGGTCTCGCGCTCGTCGGTTCTGGCTCGGAGGACTCAGTTTTGTGTTTTAATGATGTGAAAAATTATTAACCCCCTCACAGATCCTTCACCACCAATCAGTCTTGCTAAATATTCTGTAGAATTCTGGGTTTAATCTAAATTTTTGTTGGCCCTCTGTAAAATCCTTGCCTCGTTCCAAAGATGTTTCCCTTAGATGTGCACAAGTCGTGTCTTTCCCAGCTGATTTAATTTTTAAGGTTCGCTTGGTTTTCCCCTTCCAATTTAATGTGGAAAATGTGTTGGTATCAAAAGAAGTTCTTGTAGCTTTGCTAAGCTCCTGGGTTCTATGAATTTATGACCCTTGCAGCCTTAAAACCATTCTGGATTTCTGCACAAGGGATTTTCCCTCTCTGAGGGAGCAGCAGGTGGGGAAAAGGCTTTTTATCTTTTATTTTAATTTTTTTTATCATCTCCTGCATTGTTAGAACAGAATCTTTATTCCATCTCCTGGAACAAATTACATTTATTTAAACCACCTAAAATTTAAATTTTAAAATTAAACCTGTCTTCACATTTAAACAGAAAAAATGCACGAAGTCAGCTTCAAGGACAAGGAGAAGGAGCACCTGACACGACTGCAGGATGCAGAGGAGATGAAGGTAGTTTGGCACAGCGGAAATTTTGAGGGAATTTCTTGGGGAGATGGTTAATTGGGGTGGAATTTTGTCTTCCCTGTTCACATGGCCAAAAATTACATTGATCCACCTCAGTGTTACAGTAATTTTTTTGCTGCTGGAGCTCTGCTGGAAGTCAATTTGCTCAGTAGTGAATGAGGCTGCTGGGGTTAATATCATTTAGGTGCTTATAAATTTGATTTTAAAAGAGGCTATTTCCCCAAAGTTTGGCTGGAATTCTGATTATCTCCTGGAAATAATACAGTATTGGTTTCTGGTATTTTTCCCTTTGGAATGCCAAGAAATGTTTGCAATAATGAGTTGTTCTGAGGGGGTTGCAAATTGCAGACAAGGGAAAAATGCAATTTTACAAGGATGCTCACAGAGGTTTGCCAGCTATGGAGCTTTTCCCTCCATTATAAAAAATATTTTTAAAACAATAAAAATAAATAAACAATAAAAACAAATTATTTACATTTAAATAATAAAAACAGTTGTAGAGTGATTAAAGCAGTTGTGATTAAAGGTTGTACCTTACTGCTCCAAGGAAAAAAAGCAAAGTTTTTGTTAGCAGTCTAAAGATGCAAATGGAGTTTTTCTTGTTGCTTGAGGCGTATTTACTCCTAGAATTTCCATGTAAATAACAATTTCAACAGCAGGGCTGTGCATAAACAATTCTCAGAGGTTTGGGCTTTCCTTCTGCCACAGGTAGAGCTGTACAAGCGTTTCCTGGGTGAATAAAGAGGGGAAATAAGAGTGTAAAATCAGTGTCACTTGTGGCCAAGGCCTGGGTTTTCACGTGCTACTTTCTGCAAGAAAACGAGTCGGAATCCTTGTCCATCTGCTGCTGAAAGCCACATGGATGAGGAGGCCCAGAGTTCTGTGGGTACAGAAGGGAATGGCAGGCAGGCTCCCGAGTGGATTTTTGGGGAGTTTTCCCTCCAGTCTGGCCAAGGGGGAGCTGTGTGTCCCTGGCTCGGTCTGAGCCCCGGCTCTGGTGTTTGCAGAAGGCTCTGGAGCAGCAGATGGAGAGTCACAGGGAAGCCCACCAGAAGCAGCTGTCCAGGCTGAGGGATGAAATCGAGGAGAAGCAGAAAATAATCGATGAAATCAGGGAGTAAGTTCGCCCTCATTCCATCCTTTCCTTTCTCCTGGGATGCTTTGGGGTTGGTTTCGTTAGATTTGATTGATGGTTCTTTGTGAGTTCTGTCCTTACACGCAGCAGCCGAGCCTGTAATTATTTTGCAGGGTGGATTAAGGTGCCTAATTCTTTATTGGGGAGCTTTAACGAGGCCATAAAATTATAGAGAGTTGAAAAAAAAAAGAAAAAAAAAAAGAAAAAAAAAGGGTAATGTTGCACCTGTAGTTGAGAGGAGCTCAGAGGAGAGCAGGTTTTAAAGGATTGTGGAATCTGACTTTTCCTTTCACATTTCCAGCATGAACCAGAAGCTGCAACTGGAACAGGAGAAGCTGAGTGCTGATTATGATAAATTAAAAATTGAGGACCAGGAAAGAGAAATGAAACTGGAAAAGCTCATGTAAGTGTGCACAGTTTCCTCCCTTGGTCTCCCTGAACCTCGTCGTGTGTCCATGGAAAACGTGCTAGGGAGAGGGATTTGTGTTGGAATATTCACACTGAAAGTATAATTTCAGTACCAAAGCCAGCAGGAACTACTAATAAATAATTACCAATTAGTTTCTATTTTTATAGCACGGGTTTTTCCACGGTGGCTTTGATAATTGCCAAAAAAAGTTTGTTAGAGCTCTGATTTTATAAAATATCCCAGCAAGTGTTAAATTTCTCATTCCTTAATACACAGCAAAACAAGCGTGAAAGAAGTTGGGAATTTTTGGTGGGGTTTTGTTGATTTTTGGGGGTTTTTAAGCAGACATCTGAGTAAAAACCTTCCCTGGAAATGAGGGAGAAAAATCCCATGTGTGGACACAAAGATGGGGGTGGTGACTCAGCCCTTCCACGTGATAAAATTGGATATTTGGGGCAGTCAGAAGCATAATTAGAGATGCACGATTTGCTGCCACCTGCAGATGTGCTGCTCCAGGTGGATGCTGGTTGATTCTCCTCTGTTTATTATGATTGATTTGGGTTCCATGTTGTGATCTTCCCAGACTCCTTAATGATAAAAGGGAACAAGCCAGAGAAGACCTTAAAGGGCTGGAGGAAACAGTGGTAGGTCTTAATTACCCTTTATTCAGCTTTTCCCTGTACATATTTTTCTGTATACCCTGGTGATATGCATTTTAATTTTTGTGTAAACAGCTTTGAGCTATGTAAATTAAAATTTAAAATTTTTTTTAACCAATTTTGGAGAAATTGTTATCTTCAGTGTGGTTTTGGGGCTGGATGGGGTTTGTCTTGTGGCATTCAGGGTGACTTCCTAGAGAGAAAATCCAGAGTTCTTTTCTCCTGTTATCAAATCCAAGGAGAACTTTTACACCAGAGCATCTACTATGTCCTAGTAATTTGTGCTTTTAAAAAAATTATCATTTTGTCATTTTTATTCCAGGCAAGGGAGCTTCAGACTCTTCACAATCTGCGCAAACTGTTTGTCCAGGATCTTACCACCCGTGTTAAAAAAGTAAAACTCCGCTCTTTTAAACCCAAATCTTCTCCCTTTTCTTTTTTTTCCACTATTCTTGTCATTTGCTAGAAGCCTTTAGTGCATGCAGTCACAAAATGGGATAATGTCTTTTTTAGTAGCAGTGAGAAACAAGATTAAAGCTGTTCTGATGTTTATCAGCTTTTATTTGGTCCTAATTTGATAAGGAAAATGTTGGTGGTTGAAGGAAATGAACTTACCCAGGGCACTTCATCTACAAAATTCTCAAAGATTGAGCTTCAGGAATTATTCAGTATAACTTGATTTTTCCTATTCAGGATTCCTCCATAATCATTCTGTAAAAATAGCTTGGTTTTTTGTGCAAGGGGAAATGCCATTCCCAAATACCAAACAAAGAGTTAAAAGAACTTCTCTTAAATCTGGGGCTCTGCAAGACTTTTCTGCCTTTGGGGAGCTCAGATTTGCCAGAGAGCTGAGCTTCCCCTTGAGCTGGTGCCTGGCTTTGCTGAGTGCTGCAATTTTGTGTGCAGAGTGTTGAACTGGACAGTGATGATGGAGGTGGAAGCGCTGCGCAGAAGCAGAAAATTTCCTTTCTTGAGAACAACCTGGAACAACTTACAAAGGTTCACAAACAGGTAAAGGCTCCCTTTCCCTTCATCAAAAAAAAAAGCACCTTTCAAATATTTACTTGGGGAATTTTGGAAGGTAACCAGTGCTGTCTGAGTAAAAGGTACCCATTAAACTCCTTGGCATTTGGAGTTAGAGCTGCTCTTCCCACTCCCTGTACTTCTAGGAATGTGGTAAATCAGGAAGTTTTTTGGGTTTTTTTCTGTGAAAATGGACCTGTTTTGGAACAAGGAAACACATAAAAATGGCTGTTTTCTGGATGGATTGTGCATCCCCAATTTGACTCCTAGCCTGAAGCTGCTCAGAGGCACCTTGGCTGTGACTGGAGTGGATTCCACCAGCAGAGTTTTCAATGAAAACAGTGGAATTGGGGTTTTTGGTGCAGCTGAAGGGCTGCTGCCTCCCTGGAGGGCTAAGATTGGTAATTTCTGGGTTTGTCCATTCCTGTGTCCACCCTCCTTCATGGAATTCCAGTTTTGTACAATCCCAGATTTGGACAGGAAGTTCATCCAGTGCCATCCCTGCCATGGGCAGGGACACTTCCACCATCCCAGGCTGCTCCCAGCCTTGCCCAGCCTGGCCTTGGGCACTGGCCAGGGATCCACAGGGCCTGTCCACTCTCCCAGGGAGGAATTTCTCCCTAAATTCTCCTCTCCCAGTATGCTGGAGCTGTGTCCCACTGTTCAGGTGCACAACACAAAACACGAAAGCTGCTTTGATTTCTTTTTTGAGCACTGTGCACTGCACTCTCCTGAAGCTGTATTAGTGACCCACACTCCCAGATTTGCTTGAATTATACCCGTGGAAGTGCCAAAAGTGCAGGAAGTGCTGGACTGTGACAAGTGTCCGTTAAGGTTTGGGGTTTTGAGATTCCCAGGGAACAGATGGTTTAAAGACCTACTTTCTAAATGTGGAAACTGGGACATGTTCGGAGTGGTTTTTCTTCTACCATTTTGCCTTTATTTTGCACTCGTTTCATACATCTGCTGGGTTTCAAATATGGATTTTTATAGCTCTCATTAGCGTGTATTTACTCAAAATCAACTTGGAATCAACATCTTGTAGGGAACTTAGAGGGAAAAGTGACATTGGACTTGATACCATCCTGCTTGAATTTCGTATCATAACTATTTCACACAACAAGGGTTCAGCACTTGCAGAAAAAAGCACATTGTGACAATGTTTTTTTTAGCTTGTTTGCATTTTTCTCCAGCACTATGCCTGGCCCAGCAGGTGTAAAATGCTCTGATTGTTAAACAACGTGTGAATGTCAGGACATGCTGTTGCTTTGCTGTATTATTAATGTGGTTGTTAATCCACTTTTCGCTCCGGAAAAGGGAGAGTCGCTCCTTCAGAGCAGATTTCTGTTGACTTCCAGCAGTGGTGTAATCTGTTCAGTAGAAATTGCGCTGGATTTTCTGCCCGTTTGCATCAGTTTGTTTCTTGATTAAAAATCAATCCTCTCTTGGCTGCTGCTGCATGGGAAGTCAGATGTGATTTGTGTAATTGATAGATCTCGCTCAGGTTCATATTAAACTGAGGAAATGCACGAATTCAAAGTTGCATATAATTATTATATTTATAGTTACAGGCCTAAAAGTGATTTCTTAGTAAAGTTCCCACTTTTCCCACATGGCAGAGGATGGAATACTCAGGTGAATGCATCAGAATCACTGGAAGTGATGAATTTGAGGTGATCCGTGGTGTGACTTTAAGATATATTCAAGCATTATTATTTTAAAATAATGAGGTGATCAAGGATTTACAAAACCCTGGAGATTTCTGTGTTCTGAGGAAATGCAGAGTTTCTGCTGCAGTTTTTGAAGTGTAGAGAAGCAAATCTGGCTGTCAAGTGCTCTGCAGTGGCAGGGCTGGTCCTGGAGTCCTCATCTTTTAGGATCATCTCTGTGGGATATTGTTGACTGCAATAAACTCTATTTTTCTTTTTCTGGACAAATTAAATGAGTATCACTCCTCAGCCAGACAAGTGAATTTTTGTGAGTAAAACTGAGCTTGGATGATGCTCTCAGGCACAGGGTGGGATTGTTGGGGTGCTCTGTATGGGGTAAGGAGCTGGACTTGATCCTTGTGGGTCCATTCCAGCTCAGGACATTCTAAACTTCTCTTTAACCTAAGCTTTTCACAAAAATTTTTGGGAGGAATCTGTGAAACTTTAGTACATGACATAGGGAGAGTGTGGTGGCGTTTTCTCTCTCCTTGTCAGGGGACTTCTCCCGTCATTTGTCCAAGGAGAGATTTTTGCCACTTTATCTTGACCTTGAGGGTCCATTCCAGCTCGGGACACTCTAAATTTCTCTTTAAACTAAGTTTTCAACATTAATTTCTGGAAGAAATCTATTTAATTTTATTACACGAGGCACGGAGAGCAACCGGTGGCATTTCCTCCCTCCTCGTCAGGCGATTTCTCCTGCCATTTCTCTGAAGAGATTCTTGCCACTTTCTTTTGGCCTTGTGGGTCCATTCCAGCTCAGGACACTAAATTTCTCTTTAACCTAAGCTTTTTACATTAATTTTTGGAAGAAATCTGTTTCATCTTCATACACGAGGTGCGGAGAGCAACCGGTGGCATTTCCTCCCTCCTCGTGAAGCGACTTTTCCCGCCATTTCTCTGAAGGAGATTTTTGTCGCTTTCTTCTGACCTCCTTTTTTTGTTGTTTTGTTTTTGTTGAACCCCTTTCCCCGCAGCTGGTACGTGATAATGCAGATCTTCGTTGCGAGCTTCCTAAGCTGGAGAAACGCCTTCGAGCTACGGCAGAGAGAGTTAAGGCCCTGGAGAGTGCACTGAAGGAAGCCAAGGAGAACGCCATGCGCGACCGCAAGCGCTACCAGCAGGAGGTGGATCGCATTAAGGAGGCCGTGAGAGCCAAAAACATGGCCCGGAGAGCACACTCGGCCCAAATTGGTGAGGACATGGAGCTAAAGGGGCTGCCCACGTGCTCCAGGCTCGGGTTGGTCGCTGGGGGTTGAGTGGAAGGAGTAAAACAGGGGCTGCTTCTCCTCTGCTGCACAGGAGTTTTTCAAAGGCCTCGTTTTTTTCATGGAATCTGCCCCACCTCGAGTTTAAAGAGGCTCTGCTGTTCCGCTGGGTAAATAAAGGGCATAATGGGTCTTGTGTGCCCTTCTAGTGACCTGAAAACTTGTCTCCTTAAATTAGTCGCTCACTTTCTTCCTCCTCCTCCCCCCACATGCTTTCTCTCTGCTTTTATTCTTTCCTTGCCTTTCTGGACTTTGTCCCTTTCTCTTTTTTTTTCCCCTAATTGCTCCTCTATGTGATTTAATTCCGAAAAATCTTCCTTTGTAATTCAGATATTGATATATCTCCGAGGCACAATGTAATGCGTGCACCACAACAGAGGAATGGGGCAATTCTTGGAATGATTTCTTGGGATTCCTAAAGAAGAAAGGTTTAGATGGAGATGACAATATTGGGGCATTAAATCCTGAGGGAGGATCACACAGCACAAAGTGTCACCTCCTGAATGCTTCCTCTTGTAGGGAGCCACCTAAGCTTTGTCTTGACATCTTCTGGAACGGTGTAAATTGGACAAAAAATGTGCCTCACTGCCCACCAAGTGCCTTCCCTCTGTTGTTAGACAGCCCATAATCTTTGCAGATCCAAAGCACGGGAAGGTGGAAGGGCTCTGCCAGCAGGAAAATGGATCTGCCAGCAGGAAAATGGGTGTCGCTTGTTGTTGGCCAAGGCAGGGAGTGCTGCGTTCTGCACAGCTGGATTGGAAACCACAGCTCTGAGCTGGGAAACAATGGGGTTTCTCTTGGAGGTGGAGAGCTAAAATGTGAAAGCTAAAATGTCTTGTCTGGTTTCCCTCTGCAGCCAAGCCCATCCGCCCTGGTCACTACCCAGCGTCTTCTCCGACAGCCGTCCACGCCATCCGAGGGGGAGGGATGTCCAACTCCAGCTACTACCACAACACCAAATAAACGAGAGGTAAGGCCAGAATAACTTACTCACCTCTTCTCCCACTGGTCACTCAGTTCCCTCATGTTTCATCTTGCTTTTAGGAGACACAAAGTAATTTTTTGTTTCTATTTTTAGTAGTTGTTTGCTGATAATTAGAATGCTCGTTACTTGAGTGCCTGTTAGGAAGGTTTGCCAGCTGCTGAGGAGTGCATTCATTTTAATGACTTAGCACTTCAAAGTTTTTTAACAACAGCTTTGGTAAATCTGGACTGAGATCCACATATAGAGGTATGAAACTCATGTGGTAAAAAATACAGTTCCAGAGGTTCCTTCCTCTTCTGCTTTCTGTACCACGGATGTGTTTCCATGTTGGGATATTCCAGCCTGGGATAGGGGTAGAGCAACTGCCAGTGGCAGCAAGAAACATTCCCAAATTCGAGTGTCACATTTTGGCACACTTTGCACTCTTAGTTCTCGTCATGAAAAAAAAAAAACAAAAAACCAAACCCTAAGTATTTTATTTTAATTGCCTGGGCTTGAGGATTTTTCCTAAGCAAAAGATGAGCAGCATATTCCCAGGAGACTGTTCCGTGGACTCCATCCTCCCATTTCTTTCTTTAAATGCCCATTATTTGAGACATTTTATATTTACATTATTTTAGATGCCACAGACATGCCAAGAGCCGGATGGCAGCGGGTGGCTCTGAAAAGCAGCCTGGGGACAGAAAACTTGTCCCTCCAAGTCTGGCTTTTTGCCCTTCTGGAGGATTAATTCTGTCTCACGACTCTCTTCATGGTCTGTGGTCTCCTCGAGGCATTCTTGGGTGTTTTTAGCTTTTTTTTGGGAATGTTTCATGTCAGGCTTGCATGCCAAGCATCCATCACGCCACACTCAAGCCGTTATTGTGCTGGGGGATTGTTCCTGCTCATTGTGTTTGCCATGAGCTTTCAGCAACAAATATTTCCTCTGTGGATAAATTAGGGCAAGGCTTTGCTGAGTGGTTTTGTCCATTCTGGTCTGAAATTGGCTTTTCCACCTCAGGAGTGAGGTGCTTCTGTCCATCTGCTTCATTGCATTCCCACCTCTGTGACCTGGCAAAGAGTGGGATGCAGAGCCTTGTCAAAGATTTCTAAACATTTCTTGTAACAGCTACTCTGAGGGGGAAAGCTGCCACCAAGAAATGCAAATAAATTTAAAAATATATTTTTAATTTTAAAAAAATCAAATCAAATAATTTTTTTTAAAAATAAATGCATCTTTAATTTACCAACTGCAGGGAAATGAAGAGTCAGACTCAAACAGGCCATACTTGTCAAGTGAACAACTGTAGATTAATAAAAGGCATTAATAAAACAGCTGCACTTCAAACTAGATGGGTCTGTAATATCAGAACAGGACGGTGGAAGTCAAGAAAAAGCAATCAGGAGGCATAAAATAACAGTTATTTCAGATGCTGAGGTTTAGATTTGAGGGCTGTGGAGATGAGCAAGTTCAGGCCATTTTGCAGAGGAGCACCAGGGAAAATGAGGCTGGAGTAAAGAAGAGAGAAGATCTCGAGAGAAACTGGATAAAGTTGTGGACTTGGGGTTTCTGGAAAAATTGAGGAAAAATCTGAAAACCAAATGGCAGCCCTACAGGTTGGAATGAAACCATCTCAGCAGTTTGTTCTAGAGTTTTTGCTCACATCCAGAAATAAGTGTGGAAGGTATAGTCCAGGAAGGCTGGGAAGTGGTTGAAGGTCAGTTCTCCTCAGTTCTGGTCCTGTGGTTAAGAATTTTATTGGCAAATTTCACATACTTGGCTGCAAAAATTGGGGTGATCTGAGTAATCTGAATTCTGAGCTTGGATGGAAACCCAGGGGCCTGAGTAAGGGTGTGAGTAAAGGTGCTACCAGTGCAGGGAAAGCTTCATCCAGATTATTTCCTGATTATTGCTGAGACATTCCTGTGCTCTGCAGAAAGTGCTTTGGAATGGTGCAGTTGAAACTAGAACAAGACTTCCTTTTATAGTCATTTAACGGCAGAGAAATAAAATTGAGGTTCCTCTTTCAACACTGGCTGAGGATTTATCTTGTGTTCATTCATTATTCACCATAAAGATAAAAGACACTTAGTGCTTGTTAGACTGGTCAGTGGTTATGATTGATTAACCCAGCAGATGGAAGAGAAAGAAAGATGGGTTTTACTTAATAAAATGTGCTTATGTGCATATATAAAATTACAAAGTATACTTTCATGATATTATCATGATATTATGCTAAAAATATTTTTGATATTTCTGTAAATACTTATTTTATATGTGTGATATTTATGCATATAATCATATAAATATTCATATATATATATATATGTATATATCAGGAAAAGAGCTCTCTCAGGCGACAGAGAACAAAAGGATTGGTTTGAATTTGTATTTTTTCATCCTTTTGATTTTATAATTTTCAAACTCTGCTGCTGTAACTTTCCCCCTTTTATTACATCAGATAAACGCACACCAGCTCTTCAGCACGTCCAGTGAGCCAAGAGAAAAAATCCCATTAAAGGAGCAGAAAATCCAAGAGAAAAAAAAAAAAAGAAGTTAGACCTTTAGATAATGTTTTGGGTGGGACATAATCCCAGGCTACAGGACTCACTTTGGGCGTCCCAAATCCCGTAATTTTTTGAACATGGTTGCAGATTCATCTCTCCGGTCGCTGCCCATTTCTGCTTTCCAATCCCCCAAACTCCTCCCACTCGCTGATTTTCCTTCCCTTTCTCTCTCTCTCTGGCAGGTCAGTTCCACTTAGCATGTTAAGGACTGTCATTAAGTCACGTTAGTTTCTTTTTTTGCCCCTCTCCAACCCGGCCCACGTCCTCCTGTCCATGCTGCGCTCCCCACGGCCGTCGGCTCCAGGTACTCCGAGCTTCGTAGGATCTCCACGTGTCCAGAAGTGTCCAGCTCAGCTCCTCCAGATCCTTGTACCATGTCTGGAACATTCCCACCTCAGTAAGGATGACAGGGAGTCTGCCACTCCGAATTCCACGACCCCTTGGCGCTGCTGCTTAGGTTGGGGCTTCTCCACTCAGAGTGATGCTTTTATTTCTATTTTTTCCCGAGTCCTCCGTTGGCATCGGTAATTCCCGACTTCTGGCATCAAGGAATTAATTATTCAATGACCAAGTGCCATCAAAGGCAGGTGATTGTGCTCTGTCATGACTGATTTCCTGTATAATATACATATTATTTTATATTTTTAGGGGATGAAAATGTGCTGCTATGTGGTTTAATTTTACTGCTTAACATTTTCAGAAGGAAATTTCCCCAAAGAACCATTTGTAATATCCTGATTAAAAAAAAAAAAAAAAAAAAAAAA
>VWZN01009430.1:0-13771 GCA_013396955.1 Regulus satrapa | reverse complement strand
TTTTTTTTTTTTTTTTTTTTTTTGGGAAAAATGTTGCCCCGGTTTTGTCCTGATGTGAAGAAACCTGTTGTGGCAAATTGCACTAATTCAGAGCTCAGCTTAAGACACTGAAATGGAGCTAAAAGCTTTGGGGAGAGGAACAGGCAGGAAGGAGCTTCAAGAGCCTCGAACCTTCTTTCCAGCAGCTGGTCCAGCTTAAATGAGCTTGAGGTGCTTTGGTGCTTTGGATATGAAGAGTTTTCCTGTGTTAGGTGTAGGCTTGGAGAGTGTGGCTGTTCCTTCTTTCAGCTGGCAGCTAAGAAAATCCATTTTATGGAGTGTCCTGAGCTGAGGGGACCCACAGGGTCATGGATCCAGCCCCTGGCCCTGCACAGACACCCCAAAATCCCACCCTGGGCAGCCCTGGCAGTGGTGAACAAACACTCCTGGAGCTCTGGCAGCCTCGGGGCTGTGCCCATTGCCTGGGGAGCCCCAGCACCCTCTGGGGGAAGAACCTGTCCCCAAAAATCCAACCTGACCCTGCCCTGGGCCAGCTCCAGCTGTGCTTCCTCTGCTCCCAGAGCTGGGAGCTGTTCCTCAGCTGGAAGCTCCAGACTGGGATGGGTCTCCCCCTCAGCCTTTTCTGCACACACCAGATCACTTTGTGTTTTTTTTTTTTTTAATGGCCATATTTTTATACTTGGCTTTAATTTTCAGAGCATCAGGTGCTTGCTCAGGTCCCAGCACTGTTTTCTGGCTGGGATCATCATTGTTCCTGGGAACTTCACTGTCTCCATCTGTTGTGCCTGGCTGGAGTAATGAAACATCTTCCCAGGCTCATCCTTGTTTCTGTCATTCCCAGCTCGCTGTGGCTTGGACTCTGGAGGATAATCCCCTCCTTGGCTGTTTCAGGACAGAGATCAAGATCCCAGCTGTCCAGGGAAACGTGGCTGCTCCAAAATTGGCGTTTGCTCCCAGGACAGCTCCTGTGTCCGTCCTTTAAAACTAAGCCTAAGCATCAAAAAGTCCCAAATTTTAATTACAGTGGTACCTCCCTCTCTGGGAAGGTTCAGGACATCTCACCTGCCTCACATAGAGTCAAATCGGAGGGCGTTTATATCAACACGTAAAAAGGAATTTCGAGTTTATTAAGGGCCAGCTGCAGAGATTCTGCAGAAATCAAGGAAGAATGTCCAAGCAAACCCAGGAGATCCTGGCACTGCAGCTGCTCCTCTGGGATATCAGTTTTTAGAACACCATGTGGGTGTGAGGGCTGGGGAATCTCTCCGTGCAGAGCTAATTCCAGCCTGAGGCTGCTTTCTGTTCCTCATAATTATTTTATTTTTCTGAGATTATTGCAACACTGCTTGATATCAATCTAGTCTGATAACATTCAAAATCCACAGCACAGAAGGGAAAAATTCTTTCCATTTCAGGAAGGACTTTTGCTGTGGGTTTTTGTGTTTCGTTTTCTTGTTTCTTTATTTCAGCTTTTCTTTAATTGTGTGTGTGTGTGTGTGTGTATGTACTGTCTGTATAACCTTTCAGAATCATCTATTTGGCTTCATTTCTTCAAATGAAGAAACAGAAATTCCTGTCTTTCCTTCCCTTCCCATTTTGGACGGAAATTTCCCATTTCCCTTACATTTGGAGAGGTTTGTGAGACTATGGCTAAAGAACTGACACTGGCACCAATGATCTCTAGTGGAGAAAACCTTAAAATAGGTGTTCATAATATTCATGAGGTATCAAAGAGCTGCAGATTTACAGCTGATCTGCACAGACTTGAAAGTCTCTTTTCTGTGAAGCAATAAACGAAGTTAATAATTACAGTACAATTAGACCAGGACAGTGATGTGTGGAGCGAGGTAGGATTTCTCCTTCACTGGTTACAGGAAATGAGAGATTTGGGGTGCAGGGCTGTGAGAGTCCTTTGACCCACACTCTTTACTACAGGTGGAGAAAATACTCGGAGTGGTAAGGTTTTGGTTGAACCAGCCTGCTAATTTAGCTGAAATCTGCATTTTTGTTTCTTTTAGGAGGCAGAGATGAAGGGCTGTCATTGCCTCCCTCGAATGCCCCAGGCTCTGTGAGCTCTGTGCTAAATCAAAGTGGAATTTGGGGCATTCACCACCCAGGAGTGCCCTGGGCTGGAAGGGACCTTCAAGATGATCCCCTCATCTTGGGCACTCCTAGGGATCCTCTGGAAATTCCAGCCCAGCCAGGAATCCCTTCCCAATATCCCATCCATCCCTGTCTCTGGCAGTGGGAGCCATTCTCTGTGTCCTGTCCCTTCATCCCTTGTGAATCATCTCTTTCCGTCTTTCCTGCAGCTCCTTCAGGTGCTGGGAGGCTCCCAGGAGGTCACCCCAAAGCTTCTCTTCTCCAGGCTGAACATTCCCAGCTCCCTCAGCCTTTCCTCGTGGGAGATGGGCAGGACAAGCTCCTTGTGGGTCCCTTCCAACTCAGGACACTGTAACCAGATTAAATTTTCAAAATCAGGACATAGCCCTTAATATTATTTATGGATTTGTCTTGTAGAGAATCAAACCATGGCTCCTTTGGTTTTATTGTTTTTATCCCTTTGTATCCCCTGGCGCCGTGTCCCTCCTCTCCAGCTGCGATCACTCCTGGCTGTGGCACTGATTGCTTTGTACCAACTCCTCAAATTTATTTATGCCACCTGCCAGGAGTGGAAACCTCAGTTCCTGAGCTATTGTGAATTCCCTGGGGAATGCTGGAGTAGCCTCGACTCCCTTTCCTGACTCAGAAATGCCCTGGTGGTTTGACAAATGATGGTTGGCTGGTGGCAGAAGTATTGTTTGCTGTGGTTTGAAGCCAGATTGCAGAAGTAGAGGAAAATACATCACTTACAATTCCCAGGAGAGGAGGAGAAGGCCTTTGCTCATGTGTTTTGGTGCCACAGGATTTATTTTTTCCCTGGGAGAACTTAGTGAGCCTACCAAGAGCGTGCTCCAAAACAGGCTAATAATGAGATATGTGGGGTTTTTGATACAGAGAAGTTTCTTTCCTTTTTTTTTTTCCCAAAAGGCACATAGGGTAACTGAAGTCACATCAAATCCTTTAAATGCATTTTTGCTGGGTTACGTAACACATGAAAAGAGCAGAATTTGTCTTTCTGCATCAGAATTTGGTTCTGTGCATTGACTGGAGCCAGCTGGGGCAGCAGATCTGATCTGATCAAAGGCATTTTCCACTTCATTTCCATACCTTATCACATCTTCCTCAGCAATGAAATCTGAGGGTTTGGTCTTTCCAATGAGGGTTTTTTCTCAGGGAATGGTCAGGCACTGATGTGCTGGTGGGAGAGGATGAGTGATTGCCTTTGCATCGCTCACTAAACTGCCTTTTCTCCGTTTTTATTTTGAATAAAGCCCTTTTTAAAAGTGCACCATGCAATGTCAGACATCCCATCTCATCTCCTGAACCTCTTGCTTTGTGTTTAGGCTACACTCGGGTTTTCAAACCTCAAACTCTCACCCCTTCCTTGCAAAGGGCTTTAGGGACTGCAGCTGTGGGGTGGGACGCTGCCTCCCCAAAAGCTGGGTGACAGAACTACCCTGGGATTGAGAGGAGCCGTGGTTTCCCTTCTTTTGCAAAAAGCCCAGGGTGAGCAGCAGCTCCTCTGATGCCTTCATTCAATAAAAAATGCCCCAAGAGCTGCAGCATGGCTCAGGTTTTAACCTCAGATCAGTCAGAGCTTTGTGAAATCCCTGCAGGAATATGATGGGAGGGGGAGCAGAGGGTCAGAAAGGACCAGGGCCCCTTGGAGCTGCTTTTAAGAGTTGTTCTGCCTCGAAAAAAACCCTGTCCTGTGGTGTCCAAATGCTGGAAAATGTCACTGGATGCATGAATTTACTGATGAACGCCCTTTGTGTGCCGAGGGAAGCAGTTAGGGACAATCCTGGGATTTTGGCGGCTGAGTGGATTTTGCTGTGGGACTTTTTCTCAGCTGCTTCAGGGCCAGGATTGAGAGGCAGGAGATGGCCTTTCCTCTTTGGGTTTTGGTGTTNGGGCCATCCCACACTTCTATCCCAACCCCAGCCCCAATCCCAGCCCCACCCCTCCATTCTGGGACCCTTCTCCACGGCCTCAGCCCCAAGCCCGTGTTCTGGAGCCCAAACCCTTCCCTGCCCAGGGCTCTGACAAGTGGAGGCACTGGGGACAATCCAGATGCGGCCAGCAGATGATTATTGGCAGCATGGAGGGAGGAGGAAGCATTTCCTCTCATTTCTTTGCTTGGGGCAGCCTTGTTTTAATTCCAGGACAGCTCTGAGAGGAGAATTCAGGAATGAAGGAACAAAATTTGGTTTGGGGTTTACCTCAGGGCTTGGGGGTCTTGGGAAGGATGAAGTGTGGGGTTGTTCCAGTTGGTTATCAGGTTATGTTCAATCCCCAAATCCAGGATATTTCAGGCTCAGTCTGGAAAATCATTCAGACTCATTGTACACAATACTGCTAAGTTACTTTCTTTCTTATTTTATGAATGGTGTTGATATTCCACCTGGGTACTTTAATTGTGGAACCCTCTGGATGCTTGATGATTTTCAAAATAGATAATGTCATTTCCAGGGTTTGGGGATTGTAAACTCATATCCCCATTCTCTTTAATATTGCCAAAAATGAGCTGCTGCCTCTGTAAGGATGAAAAAGTCCAATTTGTAGCTCTCTTCCCACAGAAAGTTTCCTTTATTCTGTGTGGATAAATCCCATTTTTTTCTCCTCAGTTAATACCCAGCTAAGTGCAAAGTATACATTTATTAGAAATATATTTCTCTACGTGGCTTTGTGAGTAGTTTGACCACAGTGAAGCAATTACACGATAAACTCTTTTGAAAAGAATGTTTAATTGCAAAAGGAATTTTTACTTGTGTGCTTAGCTGCCAAAATCAAGGGAACTGAGATCTTCTCTGAATTGTCAGGATTGTCTTAACTGGTTAAATCCATGTTTACAACCCTGCCTGTGGTTAACCACCCCTAGATAAGATCATGGACTGTCTCCCTGTGAGTGTAACAGGTGAGGAGGTTGATGCCACAATTCACATTTAAATTGCTTTGTGCTTTATTTATTTATTTTTTTCTCTCTCTCTCTGTGGCTTTGAGAGGGCCTTGCTGTGTGTGAGGAATGTTATCAGTTTATGAAGTGTTTCTCGAGATAATCCAGTGCGGCTGGGGAGGGAATGATTTGCCTTCCCTGGCGCTGCTCTGCCCCGTTTTCCTGCGGTGTTCCCATAAAAAAAAAAAAATTAAAAAAAAAAGGCTGCAGTGGTTGAGGATAATGTGCTAAACCACATGTCTGGACACATGCGAGAGGTGAAACCTGAAACTTGGCAGTTCAGACACTTTTTAAGTCAACACAGCTAAAAGCAGCCACAACTCTTGAACTGTTCCTTAGTTATACAGAAAAGCAGAAAAAAAAAATGTTCTTTCAAGCGCTGCTTTCAGCCCAGCTGTTACAGCAAAGCTGCTTCAGTTTTCTCTGGAGTTTGTCAGGTAAAAGTGAGATTTGAGCTGGAGCACTTGGGCTTTGCCACCAAGGGTCGTTTTTTTTAGCGCTACTTGTTTAACACCAGAGGAATCACAGCGTGTAAATGTAGGTCTGTTTCTACAGAGTGAAAAATGGTCTCAACTTTATCTAGAAATTGAGTATAAAATCTGTTAAAAATTAATTACCAGCAGTCAGATCAGGTAGGCAGATGAGGAGTTCGTCCTCCACCAGAATGGAGCCCATTGCAGGTTGTTCTGCAGAGGAAATCTGGAAAGTGATAAACTTTGCAACTGTGGAGTAAAGTTGTGCTGTATTTCCATTTCAGACAGGGCATTTAAATCCAGGATTTTGTTCTGAGCACCTGGAGGATTTGATTATCCCCCCAAACAATGGCAGAAATAGGAATTGCCTGGATTGTGGCAAGTGTCTTTTGTTTTCATCTCTCCACTTGCTTGTAGCTTTTTGATCTTTTCTTCATGTACTTTGCCAAATGATTTTATTCAGGCTGTGCACAGAATTTACATTTATTTGGTCAACCTCAGCACCTGACTTTTAGACAGAGGAGGAACAGCTGGACTGGGATCTGTTCCATAATCCCTGGATGGAGAATGTTCCCTCCCATGGGATGGGGATAATAGTGGGATTGTCTTGGTTTTTGAAGGTGACCACTGGATTCTGCCTCACTGGAAACTCAGGGTTCAGACCTGCAGAAGATTGATTTATTTGGAGCTACTGAAGGAGGAGGTTCAGCTCTCCTGGCTGAAGCAAAATTCATTTATTTCTGTATTAATATGGGCTAAAGCAATCCAAAAAGCACAAATCTTGTGAGGACTGGATGGGGGAGATGGGAAAGGGCTCAGCCTGGAGAAAAGGAGCTGAGGGGGAATTTCTGGCTCTGCACAACTCCCTGACAGGAGGGGACAGCCAGGGGTGTCGGGCTCTTCTCCAGGGAACAGGGACAGGAGGAGAGGGAATGGCCTCAAACTTTCCCAGGAAAGGTTTAGGATGGATGTTTGGAAAATTCCTTCATGGAAAGGGTGCTCCGGTGGAATCCCCATCCCTGGAGGGATTTCAAAGCCCTTGGATGTGGCACTGGGGACATGGATCAGTGCTGGCCTAGGCAGCACTGGGGATGGTTGGACTCCATGGTCTGGGAGGGATTTTCCACCCTTAAAAATTGGAATCTTTATTCCACATCACTAAAGTCAGCCTGGATTTCTGGGAGCACCATCCCCTCGGTGGCTTCTCTGCTGTATCATATTCCCATCGTATTTTATTTCTCTCCGTGATGGATTTGGACCCAATCCTTGTGGGATCTGGCTCCCTGCTGGGAGGATTCCTGCCTGGCAAATTCCCAACTCGTGCTGTTCCCACAACCAACCTGGAAATGGGTGGGGCTGAGGAGAGGTGAAGCAACAAAGGTACGAAGCTGAGATTGCCTGCTGGAATGGCAGCTCATCAAAGGGCCAGGGAAATCTATAAAATGAGCAGTAAAGTTCCTTTGGAAGTTTCAGGTTTGCTTGTTTTGCTACTGCAGGAAGATGCTTGTAATGTAGACACATGTAAAACGTGGGTTTGTGGGGGGGATATGGGATTTATTCTTTGGAAACGGAGATAAGGGGAAATCCCTTCGGCGTTTTTCTGACAGCTGTGCTCCTACAAATAGGTTATTGTCTTCTGGGAGAATTCAGAACTCTTGTTTATTTGGGTTTCTTTGCCTGAATTGTTTCCTTTCTGTATCAAGGATGCAGCAGTTAATCAACTTCTGAGTCTGATTGGAGGAGAGTTAATTGTTAATCAGCGTCAGAAGTGCCTGAACCCATTTAGTGAAATGCGTTTTCCCTGCCTGTCTTCGCCAATCTCCTCTGATAGACATTGATTATCCAGCTCTGCCATGTGGCTGAACCCACGAAAACTCGGCTACGTTTTGAAAGCAGCCCTTAAAATAGCAGTGAAATCCAGGAAACTCCACGTGGATCCCAGCAATCAGTGGTTTGGATTCTTGATAATAGAAGGGAATTCACAGCAGCTGCCAAGGGCCTCCATTCCACCTGTGGGAAGCTGCCTGGGGCTATGGAGAGGGAGGAGGGAAGCAACTTTTAAAACCCAAACTCTCTTGGAAATAGGGAGCTTTATTCTGGTTTACCAGAGGCGTTGGTGTTCACTGAGAATGCAGATGTTTTATATGCCAAAGTCACTGCATAAAGGAGTTGATAAAGGCAAACAAAGCCTGGAATGCAGGTCTTCCTTCCTCCCAGGTGATGCTGGGCTCTGTGTGTGAGTGTGGAGCCTTTTTGGGGGTGTGTGTGAGTGGGGAGTGGTTTTTGGGGGATTTGTGAAGTCTCTGTGTGTGTTTGAGTTGTGAATCCTTCTGGTTTTGTGTGTCTTTCTGTGTGTTGGTTTTTCTGCCTCTGTGTGTCCTTGAGGGACAGTGAGTCCCTGTGTGTCCTTCTGTTTCTGTGACTCTGTGTGGTTTTGTGTCTTTCTGTGCCTGTTTTTCTCAGTGGGGCTTTGTGTGGAACAGTGCTGGCCTTGGCAGCACTGGGGATGGTTGGACTCGATGGTCTGGGAGGGCTTTTCCACCCTTAACAATTTGAATCTTTATTCCACATCAGTAAAATCAGCCTGGATTTCCTGGAGCACCGTTCCCTCAGTGGCTTCTCTGCTGTATCTCATGCCCGTCTCTGTGGGTCTTTCTCTAGGTCTTTGTGTGTGCATCTTTTAGTGTGAATTTCTCTGTGTCTTTTTGTTGGACTCTCTCTGTGATTCTGTCTCTCTGTGATTTCTGGACCCTTCCTGCCTGCAGGATGGATCTTTGCTGTTCCAAAGTTCTCTCAGCTTCCCATTAGAAATAAACCCACTTCAGTGTTTGATAGAACACTTCTTGGCGAAGCCACACTGGGAATCCAGCAGGAACCCCACATCTCCCATCCCCCAGTGGTGTTGAACTCCTTTGAGTGGAGCTTCCCCAGTTTTTCCCTCCCTGCAGACTGGGATCTGTCCCTCGGATGGAGCCCTGGGAATCTCGGGATGTTCCTGTGAGTACAAGTGTGAGGCTGAGCTGGATGAGGGGTGGGAAGCTGCTCAGACCTGCCAGCTCTGGGTGTGCCCAAGAGCTGAATTTCCTCTGATTACAGCATGGAAAACTTTGAGGTGCCTGGGGAATCCTGGTAGCAGCTGAGAGGGTGAATGTGAAGTTTGCACTTATTCATTGCTCTGATTTTTTTTTCTATTTTTTTTTTTAAACATAAATTCTTTTTGTGGATATAAAATCAGGTGCTTGAAAGAAATTGCTGTTTAATATCTGTAAAAAACCCATCATGTCATTATGGGTTATTCACTTAAGAGCTGGGCTTGATGATCCTGGTAGGTCCCTTCCAACTCAGAATATTCTGTGATCTCAAGATCAGCTCCACCCTCCAAGGCCCAATCCCAGAAATAATTTCTGCAGGTGAATTCTGAGGGTGTAGAAATGCCATGGAGTTCATGGCTCGTATCAGCAACGGTTCCACTGGAGTTTGGTTTAGGTTTTTTTCCTCTCTCTTGGTGAAGGACTGAAACTGGAAGGATTGGCAGGATGTTCTTGGCTGAATTTTGCTCCCCCCCAGGTGTGAATGAAACACCCAAATGCCTTTCCCTGCCAGAGGACTGACCTGTCACTGCGGTGACCAGTGGTTTAGAGAGCTGAGATTCTTATTTTCCATTCTAAGGGGAAAGCCTGAGGCTGTGAATGTGCACTGTGCAGTGCAATCCCCCAGAGTACACCAGGCAGAGAAAATTCCCTGCGCCTGTAGCTATATCAGGATGTTAAATACCAGGGTTATTAATCTTTCCTCACCTCAGCAGCTCTTAGGCCACGCATTAATGTGTTTTTGTGCGAGATTTAATTGCTCAGGCTTGTAACAACTCAAAGCCTTAAGATCCTGTTTCCCCCGGTGACTTCAGTGCTGAGAAATTGGCTCTCTGGAAAAGCAGCGAGTGGTTGTTTGGATTGTGTTCCATTTTCCACGGCACACGGAGGCTCCTCTGTGCGTTATGGATCAGTGCAAAGCGAGGCTCAGACTGGGGCAGGACTTTCCAAAAGTCAGCAGCAGCCAGGAGTGATGCTGGGAAGGGAATTCCAAAGTCAGGGCTTGCTGCCGTGAGCTTGAATCGTGTCAGCGCTGTCTTAGAGAAATTACCACAATAAAACACCTGAATGTTTATTTTAACTTCATTTAAAAAAAAAAAAAAAAAGTGTTTCTATAAATAAAATATGATTAGTTGCTAAATAAGCCTCAGATGAAGGCCAGTCTTTTATTCCAGGGCTTTGGCTTTCACATTGCATAAGTTCCAAGCAGCCAAGCTTATTTTTAAGGGTGGTTTTTTTTTTTTTTTTTTTTAATGGTTAGAAAAAAATTTAAAAGGTCTTGACATTCAATCTGTCATCATTGTCTTCTCAAGAATGCACACGTTCAACAAAAAAGGCAAAAGGTTTTGTTGAATGACATTGATCTTTGGAGTTCTTGTTTGGTTTTCTGCTCATTAAGCTCCTGACATGGAAACAGACTTGAAAAGGCCAAGAACTGTGACAGTGGATGCAGATTTTAGTGTGTCAGCAGGTCTGGTAATAAAAAATACCCTGAACTTGATTTTATTACCTTTTCTTTTAACAGCAGGAACCAATATTTGAAAATTATAGACCTCAGTGTGGTGATAGAAGAGATGCATAGGAGACATAAATCAAACACTCTGTGTTTTCCTGTTTAAAAAGGGAAGTTTTGGAAGTATTTAGGGATTCTGTTTGGGAATTCCAGGCCTTAAATTGTTTTATGGGCACGGAGCAAATTGGGGCAATTAAAATATTTTAAAATGTGCACCTGCTTATTGTTTTGGAGGGCAGGGAAAATACCCAACCCAAACCACCACACCCCAGCCTTTTTGTTGGGAAAATCTGGTGAATCTTTGCCAGAAATTAAATTCTAGGAGAGTTTTGTTCTGTAATAGAGTGAGACCCAGCCAATGTGTTTGTAGTGAAACTTATTTTAGGGCAAAGGAAGGACCAGGAGAAATCTCTGGAAGTCGCCAAGGACGAATGGGCCTCAGCAAGTGCCTGGATGGAGACTGGGAAATTAGGAGAGACATCTGAGAATATGAGAGGTTGAAACCCTTTTTTAAAAATTAACCAGTGCCAAGTGCAAGGCTTCAGACCGTGTTTGAAGTAGAGTTTTGGTTTTGGTCACAAATCCAAGCATGGCAGTTCCTGGAAAAAAACCAAAACAGAAGAGTCGCAGCGCAATCCTGCTTGAATCTGCTGATGCTTTCTTTTAGGTTTCTCTTAATCTCAACATATTTTCTCCTCTGCTTTCATCACTTTAAAACCCACCAAACATGTGTTCTTTTTGCTGGGCAACACTGCTTTGAGAAAAGGCTTTTTTTATTTATCTCCTTCACTTCAAAACGCGGTTCCACATTTGAAACCCAAAGCAATCTTTCCCCAGGGATTAGCTCTCCTCCAAAGACTTCTCACGTTCTTTAATCTGCAGTTTCTACTCTCTTGAAGCGTCAGGAATTGATGTGGAGCATGGGCTTGTTTATTGTCTCTGTCATCAAGAAGCAGAGAAGTTGTTTATTTTAATGTGTGGGGTTTTCTCCAGGCCAGGCCCGAGCGGTGGTTTGCCTGAAGTGAGCGTTAAAACCCTGTTTTATTTCACATAAAACAAGTCTGTGGCGTCTTTCAACCGCACAAAGGGAAACGATTCTTCTTGAATTCTCATTATATTCTCCTTGTTTCTAAATAAACCCCACACACTTGTTGGAAGCGATCCCCAATTAAAAACCGGGCTCCAAACGAGACGGGATTTGCGTGAGCGGGAAAAGAGGGGCCTTGTGCTGGATGAGCTTGGAGGGCAGAGTGTGACCTCCAGGTGTGGAGGCCTCGGTGATTCCCTTGGCTCCAGGCCACGGAATCGGCCACCCCGCTCTCTCCAGCGGGCTGGGAAAAATTGCAAATGCCAGCTCGGTGTCTCCTTGGCACTCAGGAGTTTCTCAGGAATTGATTCCGAGGGGATTCCAGACAAGAGTCCCTTTGTTTATCGCTCAACTGTGCCAAGAGCTTATCAGCTGCTGTGTAATGAGCCCCCTTCTCTTAGGGATGCTGCTGACAATAATTCACTTTCATCCTGGGGTAGTCCCCTCAAAGGAGAAAAAAAAAAAAAAAACAACCCTCGTTTTTAATGGTTTTAATTGTCGTGTGGGAGCTCAGTCATTAAGTGGGATTTTGTGGGGGGGCAGGTAATGATTTTTTTCCCCCTCAGTGTTGCATTTCCCAGGTGTTATGGGTTGGGGGTTGTGGCTTTCTCTGCCTCCAGCGCTGCAGGGATGAACTTGGTAAGAAAACTGATCCAGTTTAAAAACAAGGGGGAGGAAAAAAAAAATCAGAGAAAACGGAATTGTTACACTTGGAGATGCTTAATTCACTGAAAATCTTGGGAAACTCTTGTGATCGTGTCAGAGGGAGCAATAGTTGAAAGCTGATAAAAATTCTAATTTCTGAACTCGGCACACACTGAGCAGTGAGGAAGAAATAGCAAAGATTTCAGCGATTTTGAGTGAATTAGGCATCTCTCCTTGGAGTGTAGCAATTCAGATTTTCTCTGGTTTTTTCTAGAATGCAGCAGAAGAAGATTTAAAATCCCAATTTGAGGTTCTGGTCTGATGGAAGATGTCCCTGCCTGTGGCAGGAGGTTGGAATTGAGTTTTAACCCCAAACCGTTCTGGGATCTTTTTTAAAGCTCATCTTGAAAGTTATTTTTGGTTTCCTAGAAGAAACAGTATTTAGGAGTCTTTGAAATTGCTGTATTTTTCTGTGAAACTTTCCTAATTTCTTTATTAAAAGGAGATAGGAGGGGATTAAGAGAAGGTAAAATACAACCAAGCAATCTTTGTATCCATTTAGAAAAATATTTGAACTTGTAGCTCCTTTCAGAGAAACCCTGATTAATGACCCCTGAGCAAAGAAAATTACTCTAGAGTGATTAAGACCTCATTGATCACATCACCTGTCTTAATTCCTCTTAAAAACACTGCTGGGATACAGCAAGGAAGGACTCAGAGCCAGGATAATCAAATGCAAGAGATTCTGTAAATGTCAAATATGGAAATGCAGCTTGTGTGTGTGTGTGTGTGTGTGATTTTTCTTTGGACTCCAAATTTATGGAAAAGCCCTAATATTTAAAAAATAAAAAAGTAAAATAAATTTCAACACTATTTCAGTCCTCTCCACTGTGGAATATTTCTTCCATGGTCTTTGTGGAGTGCCATGAAAAAATGAAAATTATTACTTTTTTTTTTTTTTTTAATGTCAGAATACTAAAAAGAGTTATAAGAATTACTTAATCATCTGATTTAGGTAAACTTTTATGAATGAATTTATGTTGGAAAAGAAATTACTCCTTTCCATAGAATTCTTTTTGTCAAGTTAAGTTAACTTCTGGCCCTAGAGAGGTTGATGGGAAATTTTGCTATTTCTTTCAATGATCAGGAATTAAGGGGTTTTTTTTAGATCTCCTTTTGTTGTTCTTGATATAGAGCAAAAATAAGATTTTACTTTTTTTCCCCCCTGGTTTGTCTCTTCCATGATTTCCCAGAGTTTAATTCTCAACTACTCTCCCATTTTCATTTCAGCCTCAGTGAGGTGATTTAATAATTAACTTTTTTAGTAATTTATCTGTAAATTTTCCTTTTATTTTTTTTTTTTCCACATGGTGCAAGACTGATCAGGAGTCCTCAGGGTGACAGAGTCAGTGCCAGGCACTGGAGCACGAGCCAGCAAGTGGCTCTTGTGTCCAACTAAAACCAAAATGGTTTGTGGGGCAAGAGGAAATGTTTGGGTGATGTTTGCACTTACAAGGAGAGGCTGAGAACAAAAGGAGCTGAAAAGAGTTGGGGAGGATGATGTCGTTCTCAAATGAGTCAGTTAGACCTGAAAATAGGTTACATATTCTATGTTTTATATGATATGCATTATACATTATGTACTCGACATTTTATATTTTATGTTTTGTGTGTTTTGTAATGTTTATGGTTTATATTATGGTTATTATACTATATACTTCATATATACTATATATTATATACCATATATTATATATTACATTATGTATCATATACTGTATATTATATTATGTATAATGTAGTATATAATATATATTATATACTGTATATTATGTATTCTGTTTATTACATATTCTGTTTATTAGATATTATATTTTATATCTTTTACACTATATATTATGTATCATA
>VWZN01009429.1:525-16850 GCA_013396955.1 Regulus satrapa | reverse complement strand
CTGCTCAAAAAAAAAAAAAATTATTTCAAATGAAAAAACCAGCAATTGAAGAGACAAACAAAATCTCTAATTCTCAATTTGACTATTTTCTTAGACACTGCCTCTTGCCCCCAGCCCAAAAAAGCCAAACCCCTCCTGAAACCATCCTCAGACAACTTACCATCTCATTTAGAACACAATCCAAAAATAGGCTATAGTCTTAGGCCACTGGAAACAGACCAGTCATTCTCCATTCCCTGGCCAAAGTTAAATCATAATACAAGCAGTAACAGCATAGCACTGGGCAACAAATTAAACCTGTAAAATAAAGCCTTGTTCCCACTAGTTAGNTTCATATCCTGAATAATTCTAATAGCCCAAGACAAAGAAAAAAAAAAAAAAAAAAAAAAAAAAAAAAAAAAAAAAAAAAAAAAAAAAAAAAACAACTCCTGATAAAGATACCACCTGCTCTATAAAATAAATCATTCAGAGCATTTCCAGTACTTTCCTGAAGTCAATGATTGTGTCCTCCTCTATGCTGACTCAAATTTTACTTTTCTTTCTTTGCTGCTGAGACAGCTGTGATAAAAAATGCTAACAAGAACTTTTTTGTCATGGTTTGCATATTCCTCATAACCAAGGTCAGACAGACAAATATAACATGGTGACTGACGGATGGCACCTGAATGTTGCAAACACCTCCTGCAGGCCATAAAATCTAATGATCTAATTTATACTTATTTAATATTTTACACTTGAATGAATGTCTATGTTGCATTTGGCTACTATTTTACATTACTGGTTTGGCTGATAAACATTTCACTTATGTAATATTGAGCTTCTTTACTTGTTCCCTTGCTGCATATGCTTGGAGGATATGACAACTGACCTTCCAGAAAATACTGAATAGCCATGAAAAAAAAATTACATTATTACAAAAACCTTTAACTAAAAATTTAGAGGAAATTTGTAATTTTCACTGTTACCATTGAAGTGAGGATTATTTTTATATAACATTTTCTGCTACTGATTTTGGCTGATCTGAAGATTTATACAGAGCTCAACAGCTCAAAGAAAACACAGTAGCAGAAACCTAGTTTCTCCTCTGCTTTCTTCCAAGATATACATTCAAATGAACAATTACTCAGGCTTTTGGTGCAATTTGTAGACTCAGCATAGAACATATATTTCTAAACACATGATAAAGAAGGATAAAAAATTTAACTCCTGTTTTATAATCAAACTAAGGAGTTGAAACTGGAGAACAAAAAAAAAAAAATCAGAGTCAGAAATAAGTATGCTCATTTTCATTTATTAACTGAAATTCCATAGACATTAATATTTCACAACAGACCCAATCTAACACCATTCTTCAGTTTATATATCCTGGCCTGTTTAAGGATACACATATTTTATTCACCTGCAATCAAAACGCTTCTCTAACTCCATAGGATAGCCCCTCAATATGCATTTCACTTTTTTTTTCATTTGTACATGACTTTATTTTTATCAGCCACCCTGTCACTCTTCACTTGAAAATCAGTTACATGGCAAGAATTCATTCACGTGGTCACATCACTGCCAGGGAAGAGTCGCATAAATAACAAGTCATTTACCAAAATTCTATCCTCCTTTCTCTGAATTCACATTTTATTAGACAGATATTGCATTGATTATTCTGCAAAGAATCACTAATTATCAAGTAACAAGATATTTCAGGTGTTCAATTAGCCACCAGGTGGAGGCCACAGTCTCAAAATGCAGTAGAATCATATGGTCATTAAACAAAAAAAATTAGTACAAGTTTTGTAAAGTGACTACAGAATACAACTTGTAAATCAAGTCAAGCTCCTTATGTGACTGGACTTCCATAGGATTTAAATTAAACTCACCATATGCTTTTAACCTGCAAAAACCAGACTGTGTTTTCATCTGTAGGAACCTCCCCTACCAACATAACTCCAGCTGGCATTGTTTTGCAAGATAAGGTTTTGTAGAAAACACACATAAATAATAAAAATTCTGCCTCACCAATCTTAGAATAGAATTTTTTACTCCATTTTAGACACAGTTTTCTTCAGTAAATGACCAGCATTTGCCTTATTGGTAGGGGTCTTTTTAAAAGAAAATAATTTCAACGCTTAGATGAGATTCAAGTCCCAGTGTTTCCATAAGGCAATATAAAATACTTTGCACAGACTCACAACAAAGTGAGTGCAGGTAGTCAGTATGATCTCACACAATAGAGAAAGTGAGACAAGCAGGGAAAAAATTCTTCCCATTCATTGCAAATTGAATAAAAACCTGGGATTACAATTCATGAAAATTTGAACCAAAGCTAGTGAGACTTTTCTGCAACATAATCATATTACTCCAGGAATAAGAGGATGAAACTACAAGGAAGAGAAGAAAAGATGAGTTTGGAGACCAAGCTTACTGTTGCAATCATACTAGAAGGATGAGAAGGACTGGGAATGACTGCAGTCAGCAGAGAAGATTAAAAGCTCCCTGAGAAATGTTCAGTGGTTACTTTCCTTTCCCTCGTCCCAGAAGCAGCAGGGCTAGACAGCTTGACTCTCCTGGAGCTGGTACAGAAAACAGGCACTTTGCTGCATGCAGCAGCCTGTTCCCCTGCATTTTGTACATGTTGAGTCAAGACCTCTCCTGTGTCTCTTGGCCAGGCCCAGAGCTGCTCCACTCCAGCACTCTGACACCTTGAGCAAGCAAGCATGAAGAAGAGGTTAAACAATACCCTCTATTGTCTGACTTTACATTCCCTGCTTTCAGAGCTAAAGTTAAGAGTGAGCAGAGAAATACCTTGCTTGGCTGCGATAGAAGCAGTGGTAAAATGTTAAGCTTTACACCGCACAGTTCAGCTCCTTGTGGACAGATCTGGCTAAGCCATCCTAGGCTAGAAGTAGCTCATTTATCAACACATCACTTCTTTCACTCTTCAAAATGCAGAGCAGCTGGCTCCAAAATTGGAAAGAGACAAAAAAAGACAAGTCTTATGACCAGGTTCTACCTTTTGTTTCTCACACACAGTCCTCTGAGGATCAAAGAGGTTGTACACAGGTCAGTGTGAAATTAATTCTGACTTTATCTGCAAAGAGAGACAGTTTTTTTGTTCCCTGTAGGAACTTTAAATGTTTTTCTACTGAGCACTCTGAAATATTCTTTCTTATTGCTATGGGCACAAAAAATTTTTTTTACTTATGTCCAGTTTGTGTAATCACACAGCCAAGTAGTTAAATTTAAAACACAAAATAGTTATAAAAAGGGTTTATTCTTCTTATATTTAGAAATTATATAATTTTAGTTTCATTTTATGTTTTTTTTCTCTGGCCTCTATCTCCTGCTGTGAGAGAGAATACTCCTGTCTTATAATTTTTTATGCTCCTGTAAAGAATACTATTAGGACTCAAAAAAGTTGGAGAGGAAAACATAAGTTTTAATGTTATCATTTAAACATACATTTTATCATAAAAATTGACAAAATTTTTAAAATAAAGTCCCTCTGACCAAATATGTATACAAATATGTTATTTTTTATGGTTTGGGGAAAAAAATCCAATATAAATTTGTTAAAAAAACAAAAAATTTGTCATCCATCTGCAACTGAAGTTCCCATTAGAGCCTTAAAACACACACAGCCACAGTTAAAAACCAGTAATATAATTTCATTGCAAGGACACATGACCTTATTTTGTAGCAGGAAAGCAAATTGGGTCTTATATATTCCTGCCATATTTGGCCAAGATACAGATGTCTGTCTCTCAGAAGAGAGGTGACCAGTGGTTGGTGGATCAATCACATCACTGCAGTGCCACTACTCATCCTCTGTTACACCTGTGCCATCTGTCCACTCACCCAAAGGACTATTTTATTAGGCAATCTTTTAGAATTGCATTACTTAATTGATGGAGATTGTGGAATACTGGAAAAAGCATGAAGTAGCAGTCCCACTTCAGACTGTATAATTCCATGTGCTGTATGTTGTTGAGACTAAAGAAAGCAACTGCATGTGTATTGTAAAAATATGCAGATATTTCCCTTTTCTTCTTAATTCATAACTATCTCTCCAGATACTGTTACTGTGATTGTGACTTTAAACAGATTTTACAGCCAAATAACATTAAAGTGTGGCAATTAGTGCCTTTAAATACTCACGGTCTGAATTGTGAAGCAGGATTTTAAGTACTAAGCCATCTGTTGCTCTCAATTTTAATTGTTGCAATAATTATGTATCTTTAATTGTGATCCTAATTTAGATCACAATTTATCATTAGGAAATAAAAGGCACTATTTGTTTTCATCAATTTACTGAGCTGCTTTTAATATTTTAATCTGTTCTGGTATAGAAACAAAGAGCAGCTCCTGATGAAATAAAAGCATACTTTTGTACTTGAAAGAAGTCTGCACATGACAGAAGCAAAGCAAAATTATGTCCGTAAATCAAATTCGTCTTGAGGCCTCCATTTCTGGAAGGCACTACTCAAACATTTGTGTCAAGCAACTGCTATGATTGCTAAGACATAAATAACCAATAATTCATAACATATTGCCAAAATTATCTATAAACATTACAGACTCTTTGCCATGCCAGAATCTATATTAAGACAACTAATGAGCAGAGAACTGCTTCCAGGTTAAGAAAACCCTTTGACAGAAGGAAAAAGAGGAAGATATTCTCTACCTTCTTTGCTTCCTGCTAATGGCAGTAAATCAGAGGAAACGTGACCACAGAGGGAAAGGTCCATCAAGAAAATACAATCTCTGCTGTTTGAAAGATGACATAGTCAGGCCTATTCAGTGATGATCCCCTTGCCAGGAACACATCCCAGAGTGATCTGAAATTAGACAAAGAGCTTAAGAATCAGATCACAGTAACCTCTGCACAGCTTTGGAGAAAAAAATTATGCAAAGACCAGAGTCAAAATATCTACTTAAAGTAGGCAGTTTTAAGGGTAGAATATTGCTGCCATCCTCTTAAAATTATGCAATTTAATGTATCCCAGAGACTTTATGGTCTGGAAACATATTTTAACCTAAATAACTGTGTATCTGCTCACAAAAAAACTTATATACCATTGTTCATATAATGCCATAACAGAAACTCGAGCATAAGAGCATAATATCGTATACACTCCAAAACCATTTTATTATTTAAAAGTGTCTTAATTGCATGACAGTATAGACGATATATATGTTATGCTTAGAAAGTCTACTTTACATTTAAAGTCTGAAATCTTGAGATAAACTTTAGCAAAATTAAGAAGTATTTGACCTTTCTTTCAGGCCAATAAAAATTTTAAAGTATTCAGACACCCAATTGAAATGCAAATGACAGCATGAACCCTAATGCAATTTAAAATATCCCTGTCTGAAGTCAGAGTGAAGAAGTAGATTGGCTTTAGCTTTTTCCAGATTTCTTAAGCTTTTTCCCGATTTATATTCTCAGTGTTTCCCATCATAAGCATGGTATACATCAATCATCATCATCATTCATCAAGCTACCCATGAACAGCAAATTCTATTTTCACTAAAACAAACATTTTCCATATGAAAATCAGGAGATAATGAAAATACTTAATTTTATAAATAAATTAAATATTCCCGTGAGAACTACGGCAGCTAATAAAAGGAAACAGAAGACCAGATTCAAATAAAGAGAGCTGTTCTTTCTTTCTCAGTTGGATAATAGATCTCAGCTAAAATACACCTCATGCTTCTGCAAAATTCTGCAAATAATTTCAGCTGAGAAAAATTTTCCCGTTTGGTCATGTAAAATACCCTAATCCAATCAAAAACCACAAAAACCACTAAGCAACTTTCACCTAAATTGCCAGATTTATCTTTCAAGCTGAACTTTAGTTTTGCCATTAAAAGTTATAATTTATTCATGCTGAGAGATATTTGAGACTAGCATAGGAAAACTCAGAAGGTTTCTGAGCTACCACTCTGTGGTAACCATTGGTAAACACTAAATTTGAATGGCATCTCCTCAGACTCAAGCTTAAAATACAGTGTGAACAACAGCATTACAGGCAATGGGCAGTAGGGAGAGAAGCAGTTAAGCCATGAAAGGATTTGGATTGAGGTTATTTTTCCCCTTCTATTCTTTTTAACAGGATTAAATTCAGTCAAAGCTCAAAAACAAAGCAGAAGTGATTTATAAACATTTTTCTGTGCAATTGAATGCTTGGAACAACTAAAATAATTGTAAACTTTTATTTGTTTGCTTTATTCATATACAGAGATTAAACAAACTAGGCATCATTTTAATAATGTTATTTATTTTAGCCTTGTAGAACTGAAGAGAAAGTGATTAGATTTGGTTCTTCATTTCTTAAAGTCCTTTCTACAGAATTTAAACTGTTGCAGTGGTGGGGTGTCTATGTTTAAGTATAGAGGAAAACACACAAAATGCACATTCATCCCTGCTCTCAAGAGGTAACTAAAATTTAATTACTATATAGTCCATATGCTTCTCTTTTAACAACCCTTTTAGCTACATCTTTTAAATTTTTTTTTCTTTGTCAGACAAGTACACAATCCAAGGGGGAAAAAGGGATGAGAGGGGGGTGAGCAACGGGAAGGGATTTTGTTATGCCTAATATAATTATTTTTTTTAAAGTGCCAAATCCCAACAACAGTCTATCCCCAATTTTTGAAAAAGAAAAAAAAAAAAAAAAAGCAAAGCAAGAACCCCAAAAACCAAACAGAACAAAAAATTAGCATCACAGTCTGGAAGTGGAATACAATTATGAACTTGGTCCAGACAAAGAGTAAAACAAGTATAAAATTCCTCAATCACAACTTTACAACTCACGTCCTCACCATTTCTTTTATAGCAGTTTTTTATACATGCACACTAATGTGTTCCTGGCAGACACAAACACTTTTTTTTACTTCCCCCGAGTTCCAGACAAAAGAGACCAGGAGGAAACAACTATAAATTTTGCATCGCAGTGGCTGAAATCACAGTTGTGGGAAGTTGGTTCTTCTGCAGGTGCTGAAACCATACATGTTAGAACTACGTTCATGGTGCTTGTGAGAAATTTTTAATGGGAAAGGCTAGTGAAGTAATGACAGAAACATCTTTATTTTAAGAAACACTTCTGCAATGATTCGATAAAAAGAGCCAGTGTAGGACCTCATTGCTTTACAGAGTAACTCTTTATTAAGGACCGAATGCTCTCTACCTTATCTACATTATAAAAACAACACAGTCAGCATTTCTTTTTTTTCTGGTTAAAAATCCTAAATAGACATACTCATCTCTTTGGTTCTACAACTCTGAGAAGAAAGGAGTGTTAGTGATTTTGGCACAGCAGCCTAGACAACACAATCACAGCAAGATTAAAATCATTCATTTAATTGCTATTTCACTTCAGCACCCTAGTCCTCCACAGAGAGGAGTAGCCACCTGTCCATCCCCATTGCACTCCCAAAACACCACATACCTGCTGAATTCAACATTAGAAATTTGCATGTTAGTGCTTGGCTGTATCAGAGAACAGAACATTCTTTGTTTTCCCCCAAAGAGGCAGTCTCCACAGAGCTTGTGGCAAAAAGTAGAGGTGCCTGGCAATGTTTTCTCTACCAACAAATTAAGAGTCAGGTCTCTATGGCAGAATTGTTGCTGATTTAGGAAGGGGTAGTTTAAAAATTACTACACAAACCTGCCACTGGTTTGGCCATATCTACTGCAAGCAAACATTACCTCCATGAACTCTTTTCCTCTTAATCCTCTCCTTAGTGTTTTAAGTTGATTTTCCTCTCATAGGAAAGAATATTCCATTCCAGTTTTTTATGCATTTAAAAAGTCTTGCTAAACAAACACTGAATCTTTTGATGGTCCTCAAAGCAAAACTGCTTCTCTTGGGAAAATGTAACATTGGTTGAAGCAATGGAAAAAGTCAAGAATATATTCATTTTGATGACAGATGAAATGTAAAAAATACTTGAGAATAAAAAGATCCTGTAAACAATGCAGCTTTCACAATTCCAAGATAAAGACTTCCAACCAGAAGCAGTCACACACACAACAGATTTCATCCTTTTTCTTCTTACTTGGCTTCCACAACAAACATCTTATCTCTGACAAATTTTGCATTCTGGAGATGCTACAAACACTTAAAACTATCCAACCTCAGGGTTCATAAATTTGCAATAATAGTATAACAAATAAAAATTATATCTTAGGATTTCATACTGCTGAACTTATACCAAACTTTTCTTTTACTATGCATTTCTTTTGCTGGCTAGTTCTGTTTATGAATGGCTGTGTGTTGAAAATATTTCTGTACTTATTTAGTGATAAAGTGGCTGTTGTGCTTAATAAATAGATATTAATATATAACATTTCAAAAGCAAAAAAAAAAAAAAATCACATTGGAGAAGCAGAAGCATAGAATCAGTTAGGTTAGAAAAGATCTTTAGGATAATTGAGTCCAACCATTAACCTAACACTACCATCTTTCCCACTAAACCATGTCCCCAGGTGTCATCTACACAGTATTTGAATGCCTGCAGGAATGGTGACTAAAACAGTATCCTGAACAGCCTCTTGCAAACTCTGACAGCCCTTTCTATGAAGAAATGTTTCCTAACATCCACTCTAAACCTCTGACACGAGGACATTAAGGCCATTTCCTCTCACTGTATTGCTTGTTACTTGAGAGAAGAGACGGAGCCCCCAACCTTCCTTCGGGTGGCCTTAGAGAGTGGCAAGCTCTTCCTGAACCTCCTTTTCACCAGACTAAACCCAGCTCCCTCAGCTGCTCCTCACAGCACTTGTGCTCCAGCACCTTCCCCAGCACCTCAATGTCTTTCTTGTAGTGAGGGACCCAGAACTTGAGGTGTGGCCTCCCCTGAGTACAGGGGGACAATCATGGCCCCTAATCCAGCTGGCCACGTTATATTGCTTAATATATATTTGCCACACTATATTGATTGATACAGGCCAGGATACCATTGGTCTTCTTGGCCGCCTGGGCACAGCTGGCTCATGTTCACTGGGGTTGACCAGCCCCCCCAGGTCCTTTTCTGCTGGGCAGCTTTGCAGCCACTCTTCCCCCAGCCTGTAACATTGCCAGGGGTTGTTGTAACCCAGGTACTTCAGAACCCAGAATTTCACCTCACTGTACCTCATACCACTGCCTTCCTCCTATCAATCCATCCTGTCCAAATGCCTCTGCAGAGTCTTCCTTCCCACCTTCTAACAGATCAACACTCCTCCCACCCAATTTTGTTTCATCTGCAAATTTAACCTACTGATAGTGTGTTCAATCCCCTCATCCAGATCATCAATATGATATTAAACAGCACTGGCCCTGCTGGAACACTGTAACCAGTTGCCAGGGGGATGTAACTGGCACAGCCTCTCTCTGCCCACAGCCTTCCAGCCAATTTGTTACCCAGCAGAGAACGCATATATCCAAGACATGAGCAGCCAGTTTCCCCAGGACAACTCTGTGGGAAATGGCATTCATAATTCTATGCTAAAGTTTTCCAGTCACAAATTAGCAAGAGGAAAGCTCCATACTGTCAGCTAATTCAAAGTCACTGAAGAAAATCGATGCAGTTTAAAAGTTTTTGAAGGAGGCCATAAAAGATACCATTTTTACATTACTTTTTCAGTCTTAATTTCTTATACAGTTTCACAAGTATTAATGAGCCTGCTCAGAATTATCTGAAGGAGCACAGGCTTGGAAAATAGTAAATACTACTAGTATTGGCAAGCACTGAAGAGTTAATATTACTGCTGGATGATTACCTGGGGACCATCAATAGGTGAAGAACTCTAAATAACTAAACAAATAGGTTCAGTGAGATCAATTAATCTCAGAAAGTTAATTTTTTTTCATTTTCTCCCTTTTTTGTTTTGGGGTTTTTTCTATGCATGTACACAAAAAACATTATTTTCTGCTAGAGATGTTTTTCTTTTCTGTGGCATCCAGATAAGACCCACTGGGACTACTGCACTGAAGGGGTGAATGACAGGCTACCATGCCCTCTAGTGAGACTACCAGCTTCTCCAGCTAGTAGACTGATACCTTATCAGGAATCCTGCACCACACAACCTCAGGATTTTGTAGTCTGAATGCAGACTAGAGAAGAAATACAGATCCTTGGAAAAAGCTTGCTCTCTCCTGTAAGAAAAATGTCACGAGTTATCACATGAAATCATCCACAAAAGGCATGAGACACAAAAGAGAGCAGGAAAAATATTTCACAAACTCCTCCATGACAAGCAGAAAATGAAATGACAAGTAAATGTAATATACAGACAAAACAAAAAAGAATATGAAAATTTTATTTGTAAATATAAGCTTTAGATTCTAGCAAATATCTGATAAAGATCAAACTTGCTGACAGCTAGCATCAGTGGTTGTCAACAACCAGGTTACAGAAGGCATAGAATTGGCTAGAGATCCTCAGATGATTACAGAGTACTGATGAAATTCAGCCTACAAGAATAACTGTTAGAGGAGTCAAACTCAGTGCTTTCGAGAATTAGTAAATTACTAGAAGGCTACAGAAGATCAGAAAAATTACTTGAGTACCCTTAAAATACAGTAACAGTGGGTAAGAGCAGGAGAATTTATAGACCAGTTAAATATTAATTGTTGGGAAAATACTTTCAAAAAATTCTAAAAATAAGATGTAGGCACAGAAAAGACTGATGGGCACTGTGAAAAAAAAATGTTTAATCAATCTAATTTCTTTCTGCAAGAGAATTATAGGTTTTGGTACAGGGACAGATGCAGCAGGAAGAAGATATTTTGCACTTGTTTAACATAACATGTCCATACCACAACATAGGGTAAAACAGCTAGGATATTAGTGTTGACCAGGAAGACTCATCTCTAGCTCATTATCAAATTGGGGAACTCACAAAGCAAGGTTTGTGTGAGTCTTTCCTGCTATTGGCATTACTCAACACGTTTGTAATGATTAGGATGGGAGAGTGCACGCATTCAATCTGCAAGCTGAGAGCAGCAGCAAACACATCAGACAGCAGAATCAATTGGGATTTGAACCACACATTACATTGGGAGAAGGCACATAAAAAAAGATGCAGTTCACTAAGGATGGAGGCAAAATTCCATACCACAGTCTGTGGAAAAAAGGACGATACAGTGAATCATAATATGAACAGGAATCATGAACATCAAGCTGCTAAAATACATACACACAATAGAAACCTCATTTTAAAGTGTGAAATAACTCTCCTACTACCCAGCTGAAAGCTTACAAGCAAAGATTAGCACACTTTCCAGTCTGGTCACAGCAACTGAGGGATACAAATCAAATGGTGGTAGGACAGTTGAGTGGTGAGAATGATCAGTGATTCAGAATACAGAATGCTATCCTTAGAGAGTTCTTCAATAACAAGAAAAATCTTCAGTAGAAAGGAAAATTATATATTGAGAGAGAACACAGAATTTTCATCACTGGTTATTTTCAGAAGGAAGTTGAACAAATACCTATCACAAATACAGTTCATCCTGCCTTTGAGCAAGGTCTCTACTTCAAGTCTTGTTTTCTGTAGCAGATTGATGTGATTTCTTTTACAAGAGCAGGAAATTGATAGACAGAACTTCAGATGAACCTCATCTCTAGCTGGGCAAACTTTAATGTGTAAAATCAGTTCATTTACATTGACACATGAGGCCATGCACATTTCCCTGCCGATAGGATTGAAAAGTGATCCAATTTCCCCTCCCTGGAGAGGAAGAGAAGATGCAAAGAGAAGTTACACACACTTAAAATGTCTATATGCTAAACACCAAATAAGCAGCTTCTAGTTATAAGAAGTTACAAGTTACAAAGATTTTTAAATTAATCTACAAAGATGTTACTATGATGATGATTAGATGTTTTACAGAGATAGAGCATTATTGTCATTATAGTTTGCATTTCTGCTGTGAAATCTCTGGGTCATATGGCTGAGTTACTGTATTCCTCTCCTTGGCAATACAGATTACATTAACAAGTGCTTGTATGGCCTATCTTCTCTCAAAAATCAATTCCAGCAGACAATTTAGACTCAAATAACCTTTGTGGTAGTTCTTTAATTTTTCTAGTGATAGCATGCAATTGTTCTTTAGATTTAGTAGACATTTGGTCTCAGTACTTTGGAAAATAAAACTGAAAATTACTCACTTCTTGAGCCCAAATCTGGGGATAATTTACTTTTCAGGTGCTATTTTCCTCAGAATACTGGGAAGGAAAAAATCCACATATGAAAGGGCCTAAATGCTAAAACATGTTTGTAGTTCTTTTCTGTAACTCTTGGAGACTCAAAAATATGGCGTAAACATTACTGAAGCACATGATTTTCCACTATGTGTATTGCCTATAGGGTTGGAAAATTTTCTTTGAAAGGGCCTAGGCTGAGAAGCTGATATATCTTTTGCTTGTCAAACAGCTTGAAGAGCGAGACAAAACATTTAGACATAGTATTGAAATGATGGATGGATGAATGGATGGATGGATGGATGGATGGATGGATGGATGGATGGATGGATGGATGGATGGATGGATGGATGGATGGATGGATGGATGGATGGATGCTTCTACTCCTGTTCATTTTCTTTCCTAGAAATGAGTAGTTAATGTTTCATGGTTTCCATTCAGCCTTTGAGTGCAATATATTTTATTGTCCTGATTTCTTAACATTTGCTATAATTTTCTGTCTCTTACAAAATTTATTCTGATATCTGAATATTTTCACATGTGGGATAGCTCTTCTATTATGCTTCATATCTTTTCAACACTTTCCAAGTTTTCATATTGAATAGAACAGAGAATAAATGCTAACACTGAAATGAAAAAATAATTTAAGAAGTCCACTAAAGGAAATGACTTCTCTATTATCTTTAACAGGGCCATAGCCAAACCTGTTATCAACACCTAGAAAGAACTAGATACCAAAATCACTAAACCCACAAGTCTCATTTTCCAGTACTGCAGAACTTAATGATTACCTGGAATTTCATCACATGAAGGTAGACTATGGTTCACTGCTGTTCTGGTGAAGTTTCTCATAATAAGCCTCAATATTTTAATCAGTTAATGCACATCCATCTAGGCATCACTTTGCTAATCTTTCAGAAACTGTCCTCTGTAAGAGGGTAGAGAAATCATTCCGGTGGATCAATCTGCATACCAGGAATTAGTACAATTTTTGTATCTGGCAGGATGAGAAAGTTTGGAATTATGGAAAAAAGAGGAAAGGCTGATACAAGTAAAGCTCATAGGGCCAGTTTCTCTGTTCTTGCATTCATTTGCTACTTCAAAGCTTACATTAAGGTACTAGTAATTATCTTAGACTCAAATAGATTCAAAGACAAAATTTTTGAGAGACAGATACAGATATATTGTAACAACTCTGCAAGGGAAATTCCAGACTTCCCACCTTTTATTGCAGCCTTGAAAATTTATTTTTAGAATAGTCAAGAGACCCAACAGTCTATCAGAAGACCATGTTTCTGATTTCAGTTTTCATTCCACAAAGATAATAAGTAACCTCTTTTATCACTAGTTAAAGCAGGTCTCTATGTCCTCATTATAACTTAAGATCATCAAATGTGGAAGGGATGCTAAAACTAAAGGAAGCATAGACATTAATGTTTCTACCAGAGAGACATTTGGTAATTTTTAGCAGAAAAGTAGGGCGTTATTCAAAGCATGATTCAAAAATAGACTGAAGGCATGAGTCAACCTCTCTTTTGTCTATTCTTCTGTGTCATTACCACTGTAATGCTACCTTTAGTGAAGACTGAGAGGTCTGCTGGGTTGTAGCCTAGTGATAGAATATACATAACTTCATTAACCCACAAATCTATAACAGATCTTTTGCTATCATTACACATATAATGAAAGTTTGCCTTGTAACTAACGTCCTACACTTACTCAAACCAGCTGGTTGTGTTTGTATAGTAGTAATATTTCATAGTTTAATAAATCATTTTCTCTGCTATCTTTTAGTTACCTAAGGGCTGCAGAATACATTACAAAGTAGCAACCTGTAAAATATTTTAAAATAAAAACCACTGAGTTAAAAGAGTAGAACAACCAAGACAGTTTTTCACTCTGCAGAAATAATAGCAGCTCAAATTTGTCCTGACTTTAGAAAAACATGTGCTTAAAGTGCATTGCCTCTTCTTTCACGAAACAAAATCTGAGTTTTAGATTTTAAAGACCACAGTCCCTCAAACATTTAAGTTTAATCAGTGTACTCCTCTCATGTGGTATTTGCCTCAGAGCTAGATATCTAATACAGTATTTTCAGGATATCTTAGGCATGTCACTCTAGAGGAAGATTCATTCTACATTAAAACAGATATTGACAAATTGCTTTCCTGTATCTTTTTAGAAGAAGAACCACAAAACCATTTCGGTTGGAAGGAACATCTTCAGAACATTCAGCCCACCTCCCCAGTTTAAGCAGGGTCAGCTGAAGCAGGTTACACACAATCACGTTGAGACCAGCATGTCTCACCTACACATGTGTTACATCATGTCCAGCAGCATCATAGGAGATTTAGCACTGAGCAGCTTCATATCAGCTTCACATCAAATGCCTCTGCAATCCCAAAATGTGGTATACCCTATAGCCCTAAGACCTGGGATAATCAGAGTATATTACTGCACTCCTATAGGTTTCCAAACCTTAAACACTGTACAGCTAGAGAACTACTTTTTACTTCTCACACTTTGACCAGTTTGCCAACATATATTTTGGCTAGAAGTTTAATACCTTGCAAGAATCAGAAAAACTATGTTCTGGACCTCAGAAGAATTTTCTAGAACAAAAACCTAATCAGTTTTGAAATAGAGGCTAAACTATTTCAAGTGAAAGCATCAGGTGGCTATGGTTACAATACAAGAGATCTACAGATCTGTACTTAGTGTCCCAAGCATTCTCTTCAACACAGCAGTGCTCTTGTCATCCCATTCAAAACTGAACAGCTCTGGTGGAAATCACTAAAAGGCAAGTTCTCTCCTTCCTAAACAAACTAAACCCTGATGGTTCTGAAAGGCTGGCTTTGAACATTTTCAGACTAAGGAATGTATGAAGGCTAAGATAGGAAAAAAAAAGCAAAATCCACAACAATGTATAACTGAAATGATGTACACGCATCACCTGTTCTGTAAAGGGACATGGTGCACAAATCCTGCAGAAGGGCCTTCCCTGAAAAATACGAGCTAACTCTCTTCATCTCCAAGCTGGAGGCTCAAAAAAGTGTGCAATGCATCTTGCATTAATGTTTCTCTCCTATTATGTAGCATGTTAGACATCATCCAGTTCAGCATATTGACTGCTATGATCCACATCCCAGCATCTAAGTGGCCCCCATAACCACTCACTGCCTAAAAAGTCTGTCCACTTCCACAGAGCTACAGAGGCCATTTTACAAACAATGCACAACAAAGTTCACTAACAAGGCTCAGCATTTTTCAGACTTGTCTCAACCTCTTGCCCATTGTTCTGATTTCACTTTCCCCACAAAAATGAGAATTTGTAGTGGGAACATGGACATAATCCGCACTAGCCAAGTGATCTATCTTCAGTTAGAAGTATTCACAGTTCACTGTAGTATTCCTTTTAGTTCTGCATAACCTGTAGTATACTTGTACTTATGTGAGTGAAAAGAAATCTTTTCTTTGTAAAATTAATCAGCAAATATTTATTGAAAAGGTCGTTTCATATCCTAATTCTGAACATCGTCTTTGACCTTTAATTTAAATAACCCATTTGTTTCTTAATGTTAGAAACCAATTTGACAAACATATTTACACTGTATATGTCTTAATTGCCTCTCAGCATTCCAAACCCAGTCCCATCAAGCTGAATCAGGACAAGCCATTTGTTTCCCTGCATTTAACTCTCTGCATGTTTGTTTCTATACAGTGCAAACATAAATCACACACCCTTCAAAACAAGAGAGGGTGGGGGTTTTTTACATATAGGTGTGTACTTTATATAGTGATACTGTTACATTTGTTACTTCTACCATTTATGTGGATGACATTTATACAGAATAGAAATCTGTAATGAAAGAGTTAGACCTCTGTCTCAATCCTATCCTGAGGTCATGCTATCTCAGGAAAAGAATTGAACAGGAAATATATAATCATTCTCTTTCACAGTATATATTGTCTTTATTATCTTCTTTAGGTCAGTACTATACTCCCATTTGTAGCAAGGGAATTAGGAGAAAATAGATTGTTGAGGGTCTGATAAAATATTTAATTGGAGTATGCCCACTTCTAATTCCCTGGACAGAGCTCAAGAGACTATGAGCTCCACAGAGAGCTCAGTACATCAG
>VWZN01009363.1:0-11010 GCA_013396955.1 Regulus satrapa | reverse complement strand
GGGAGATTAGATAAGGACAAGCTGTCTACACGTATGCCTCTTTATGGCTGCTGCCTAAGTAAGTAAAGTGCTGTAACTTCAAGATAAGGCAAACACCACAGCCAGAAAATATTCTCTGTGAAAACCTTGTGCAAATGAACACTTCATCTTACCTCACCTTGGTGGTAGAATGAGAAAGTCACATGTAAAATACCTTTTAAGTGACTCTGCACTCAAAACATGTTTCTGTCTTATGACCTGAGGCTGACTAAGGTGCACAGCATGAGAACTTAAGCCAGCCCAGAGTATTTATTTACAAGCTAAAGATAAATTATAGATTCCTGAGAGCAAGGACCTCTCCATTCAGTTATACATGCCATTTACTTAATTCAAATATCTAATGGAAAATTCTGTGATAGGCCCTTTCTCTGATGCTGCACACCAGGAATATCTCTACAGCAAAGGGAGCACAGAGATTGACACAGGTCTTGCAGATTAGATCAGGGAAGAGATAAAGCTCAGCTGTTTTCCTTTTAAGTCCGTAATATTATGTTTACACCCAAGTTTTGTTAGAACCATGATTGACTGCTCCTTCTCTCTTAGACCTTTATTGGTTTTACTGCTTTTATACCATTTTCTTTTGACTTTCATGAGCTAAAATCTTGCCCATTGAGCCTCCAAAATATTCTTGCTGTCATCTTCCTGGCACATTGCCACAATGTCCTGGACAGACAGGGAAGGTTCTCTCCATTCCTTCGTCTAACTCTTCCTTGCTCCTGGCCTGACTGTGCATTACTATCTTGGCTGTACAATATGGACTGTCCCAATCCATCATTATTTCACTGTCCAGATTTTACTGAATGCCATGTGTTGAGACAAAATAGCTCTGTGGTGCAGCTGGGGCACAGAATGTTCTGCCTAGCAGTCAGTCAGTCAGTCAGCTATGTCCAACTGCCCAGGCATGCTGCTGTACAGAATATTAGAATATCCTGAGCTGGAAAAGACCCACAAGGATCATCAAATCCTACTTCTGGCTCTGCACACGACAACCCCAAAAATCATACTGTGTGCAAGAGACAGGGTGTGTGTGTAGGGGAGGACATCCTTGAACATGCCACGGCGTTGGAGAAGTGCCTCACTGGCTGAGGACAATGGCCATGGCTGCAGGCCTCTGCGAGGTGAACATTGCTGTCCCAGGGCAGAGGCAGTGAGTGAGCCAGGATGGACAAGGTAACTCCAGCTGTGTTAGTGGGAGAGAAGTGAACTGTTTTTACCGAGGGTTTGAGGTACTTCTTAGACCTTGAGAAGTAGTCCATTACGTATTCTGCCTGTGGTATGTATGGTCATATTTTCAGGGGTGGGATTTTAGTCACTAGGCATGAAAAGGGAAGAAAACACCCAGATAGAAGAAGGCGGCATCAACTTGTTTTTATTGACTGAAAAGGATGATATTGAAATACTCAAATATTGAAATATTGAAATGCTCAATCTCTCAATGTAACTATCACAGCTATGTCAGTTACCTCAGCATGTGGTATCAACAGTAGTGTTTTAGATGCTAAGCTAATACTGTTTTTAATGCTACTTTAAGCATTCTATTTCACCCACTGACTTGCAGTGCCCTGCTGACAGCGTTGCTTAGCCTCAGCGTTGGAGGAAGTGACACTGAAAGGCTAATTGAAATTTCTTGCTACATGGAGAGTCAAAGAAGAGTACTGGGACAGAAGGCCCACCAGAGATGGAGAAGAAAACTGGGGAGCACTGTCAGTCTCTACCCTGGGATTTAGGTTATATTTGGACCAGTGGAATACATGCTTGGTTCTGGAAATGGCAACAACTTATAATTGCACTGACATCTGCAAAACAGATATTTGAGGAAAGAACAATGATCAGGAGACAGTTGTGGTAGTGCCTGAATGTGGTGAGGGCACAGAGGAGAGCTACAGACCCTGAGAGCTACAGAGTGGAAATATCTTTCTGGACTTCCAGAACAGCATGTTAGGAACAATGCCTTCTCCTTGTGAGAAAGGGAAGAAGGCACTCTTGAGGTAACTCTTTCTGTAAGTCTTCCTGCTCTTTATGCAGGTTATAATGAGACTGGAAAGAAGGACACACATTTTTCTTCAAATGAGATAGATTAGGAGTCTGTTTATAGTTTGTTGGTGTTTGCTGTCAGGCACCCCTGGTAGAACCCCTGCACCCATCAGGAAGGGATGATTTCTGTGCATCACTCTGCTGGTGAGCCAGGAACTGTTGCTTTGCTAAAGCCGCTTTTCATGATGGTGCCAAGGATAAACACTGAATAGTTCTGAGCTGCAGAAAATTGCACTTGATGAATATTTGACAGCATGGGAAGGTGCAGTTGAATGCACATCTCTGTTGATTTATCAGTGGCTTGCAAATGGCAATGCCTAAGTACATAGATCCATTACTTTAGGGAACGTACATCAGAGTGCAAAACCAAAAGGACTTCCTGCAGGCAGCAAACTACTGTTGGTGGCTCCTGATGGCCTCTGAGACAGGAGAGATTTTTGTATCTGCACATAAGCACAGAAAATGTGGGTCCCTTCTAGAGCACTTTTGAAAGAATTCTGATTGCTTTTAAGGGAATTTAACCTCACAGACTTCTGTGACAATGACAGGTACAGGGAACTAAATTTCTGTTCAGTCTGAAAGGGTGGAATAGAGAAATGGCACAAATGGTCCAACAAGAAAAAGAAAAGATAAAAAACAGACCAAGAGATTAAAATAGGAGTAAAATCAGAATCTAGAAGCTGTTACACTGTCTCTCTAGACCTGAAGGCTTTGCATCTAGAATTTAAACATCTTCTGCTGGTCAGCATTGTGTCTGGACAGCAGCATAGTTCACTAGTAAGTGCTAGTAAGTGCTTGCAGTACATGCCCAGACTAACCACTGCAGTAGTCAAGCCTCAACTGCGGCAGGCTTCAGCCATGTGGATATCCTCTTACTGGATCTGAGAGTGGGTGAGGGGTTTCTTTTTATGGAATATATGCTGTGATTTCTGAGACAAGATACAGATGGATCTTTAGCCTGCTAAATTTACTGTAGAGCATCTCGGTTCTTCCTTTAAACCTTGTAAGACACTATCTCTTTGCAATGTTGGCAGAGAACAATATAGTGGTAAGCCGTGTCTTTTCACTATGATATTATTTTATATATATTTCTGACCTAAGGTTTCTCCAGGTAGTAGGGAAATATCGAGGTATGTTAGGTCTGTAGTAAAAAAAAAGATGGTGAACATCAGACTACTTTTGGAGTGGCCTTTGAGAGCCACCTAAGGGAACACCACAGCCAAGGTTAATAGGACTTGCTTCTAGTGTTTAGTGCTAATTATTATGAAAATTGGCATAATTGGATCCATTCAAAAGTAGGAATTTCAAATTGGAGTTATTTTACTGTATGTGTATGACAAAAGTGTTAACCACTGCTCTGAGAATGTTAGGCAGAGAAAAAGGGTTTAATATGGTGAAATTAAACTGATGGGAAGTTCTCAGCCTTGAAGAGGGTTAGGATTTTTAACATGCCCATTTAAAAGAATAATACTGCTCTCAGCAAACCTTTCTATTCAGAATGAATTACATTGCTGGCACCTAATTGACAAAGATGTTTTTTGGTATCAGACCCAACACACAGTACATAAGGACACATATTTTCTCACTGGAAAGCAACAGATTATTGTCTTCACTGCTGTTTTTTAACATCACAGCCTAAAAAGCTTTTATGTTCTGAAAACAAAAATCAGGGAGGAGAAAGAAAAGCCTTTGAGGAAAAAAAATAATTTCCCACTAACCTCCATTAACTGTAGAGGTCATTGAGGCAAAATGAATGGGACTAGAAATCCACTCAAAGCTACAGTACAAGGTACATTGAGACTGACAAGCCTTTCACCAAGTAGTTACAAATGGGACTAATTGTTTAAACTTGTTAGCCATTGCCAGAGCTTCTGATCTTGAGTCAGCTATGGAGGCTATGGCAGAAATCAATAAGGCATTGCACACAGTGAACTGCTAGACCATATAGATTGCCTGAAGGGAATTGCTCAGTTCCCTCTGGTCTGGAAACTGAAAGCAGGCAGATGAATCTCTAGAAAAACTGAGAACACCAGCCTCGGGCAGTTTGGGTAATGGTGAGTATAAGGGGAGGGAATAGAAACCTGGGATGAGAGATTACAGACTGGACTTCGATGCTGTGGTGAAGTTTGTGGTGGATGTTCAAACACCATCTGCATTAAGAAGCTAATGACCTGAGGCTGACACTTTTATCTCAGAAGTAACAAAAAGGTTGGCAGTACCATCACTGATATGAACAGTCTGATAGCAAACTACGTATATACTACAGCTGCTATAGAAAGGAGACATCCCCTAAGGCAAAAATCTGAACCGTTGGAGAAATTCCTTCCCACTGGCACATTTTGGAAGGTTCCTGTTATGATGATCAGCTGCTTTCAGGCAGAGTACTACAACATTTCAATTAAATGAAGTATGTTTCTGTAACAATTTTAGACAAGCTACAAATTGTATGCAAGCTGTGACAGAAAAATGTTGGTACTTGTACACCCACAGACTTTGAAAGACAGAGAGGTGCCATTGCTAGACCTGGTGGTCTCCTTGCCATTAGAATTAGTTGTAGCCTCCACTTCTGTCCAGTGTTGCACAAAACATTGGCAAGTGTGCTACACCTTTAACTAGTTTTGAAAAGGCATCTCTTGTCTCTTGTGGTCTTTCCACTGCTCTTTAGCTTTTGTTCTCTTCCTTCCAGAAGTTCAATAATGCAGTGTTACATGGCAGCCAGCTGACCAACTCTCAGTGTTATTCTTCCAGAATGCTTATTCTCTTTCATCTCTCCTCTGTTCAAGACAACTGAAAATTATTCACACAATTTGTTTAATTTTTTTTGTCTAACTGTTGTTGGGGGAAGACCAGTTCTGGAATACTTAATGACTTGGCAGTGAAAGTTCAGAGTTAAGGGAAAATTGAAAATGAAGATACTTTTCTCATTCAGAAAGCGTGTGGTTGAACATATGCTATGCCAGATCCAGAGTCAAATTTTAATAGGGCTATTAGTTATTCTGAAGAAGGTATGCATATGTGCTTGTGTGCTCCTTCTTCCCCTTCCCTTCCCTTCCCTTCCCTTCCCTTCCCTTCCCTTCCCTTCCCTTNNCCTTCCCGCGCCTTCCCGCGCCTTCCCTTCCCGCGCCTTCCCGTGCCTTCCCTCTTTCGCTCTTTCTTTCCCTTGTTCTTTTCCTCCTTCTTTAACTTTCTCTCTCGCTCTCCTCTTTCTCTCTTTCTTCTCTTTATTTCTTATCTTTCTCTCTTTTTTCTTTCTCTTTTTTCCCCTCTCTCTCTCTCCTGCACACCTTTCTTTCTTGCCTTGTCTTTCTTGTTTTTCTTCACAGTTGTGTTTTCATACACAGTGGAATAAAAAATTCAGAAAACTTTTTTGAGTTAAAGACTCAAAAAGACTGTTTTGTACAGGGATAGCCCCAGTGACATCTTTCCTGCTGGAAAATGTTCAAAGGCAGGAAGGGTGCAAAAGTCAAGGTTGTGAATTTATTGCTGTCACTGTTTTCATCTCGCTCATACACACTGCATTTTGCCTGGTTTCTCTGAAAATTACTATTGTTATAGTTGCATGATTGTTTATAGAGAAAAAAGAAGATGACAGCCTGTAAGAGGTCACTGAGGAGGTTTTCCTGAAAAAGACTTCCAAATGATACAGTAAGAAGCATCTGGTGTGGTTGGAGAATGATGAAGAAAGTAAGTTTCAGCTAGATAGTGAGGCTTGTTTTAGTTCTTAATAGGCTGTGTAGTACATGACTAGGTTTTTCAAGTTCCTCCTCAGATTGGGGATAGCATTCTAGCAAACCGATGTGCACCTGGACAAAAACAGCAAAGTCAACACAGGTAAGCTGAGAACCATTATCATACATGATTTACAAGGAATTACCTTAGTGAATTGCACCAGAGCCAATTAAGTGGTATTATTGTCACATGTCCATTATTTTGCATGGGGACTTGATAAGAAGTTTATTCCAGGTGTAATTGGTAATGGCCAATCAATGTAATGGGATATTTGCTCCAATGCACATGACTCAAGGGTTCTGCAGTAAGATTGTGCTAAACCCTATCCAGCAGTTTTTTCTGATAGATCATGGTATGACCATGCTTCAAGATAGTGTCCAGAAAGAAAAAGTTTTTTTGAAAGGAGATAGTTTAGTCTTTCTTCCTTTCATTTGTTATTGGATAGATTTACTCTAGAGGAAAAAATACAATTATACAGTGCTATGGCAGGTTATAAAATCTAAATACAACTTCTAATTTATTTAGCTTTACATGGCTTTCCATTTCTGTAACACATCTATCACAATCTAATCAAGAATTGCTGGCAAACATATGCAAGTTAATAGTGGAAAAATCCTTGAAATGCGGAAAAACCTCCCAATGAGGTCATCAATCATATGTGTCTTCATGCAGAAGCAGTTGATGGTAAACACTAGCTAAATCTATAGAAGAGAAATCAATTCATTTCACTTACAAACCGTATGCCTCCTGCTTTCTTTTGGATAAGCACAGTAAGTGCTCAGAAGCAGGGCAGGGATATCAGTAAAACTGTTTAGCAGTAATTTTTCTATCTGTGATTCAGCATCACTTTGACGAAGTACCTAAAACAGCTTTTGCTGGAGAGTCCTGGAGAATCCTTTCTGTGAATGTGTTTTTCCATAACTCTCTTAACTTTCTAAGCTTATTAAAATGTGCAGGAAGCATAATACAAAGCCTCAAAACAATCTCTCTGCATTTATTCGTCTTCTTCATGGTGAGTGACCATTGTGTCAGATTGCTCTGACTGCCCAGTTCTCCCTCCTGCTACACGGACCCATATAAGGGCTTGCTTTCTCTAGCCTTACACCATTAATTAGGTTTGAAAGATGGTCAACTCTCCATTGTGCTCCATCCGGCCTTTTGTCATAAGCTTTCTGAAGAAAAAAGCCTTTTTCTGAAGCCTTCTTCAGACAACATTTTTTGTATTCTCTGTGTATATGTCCTGTCCTGAGTGAGAACTCCTGTTTAACTGTCCAGAAAGTTAGTAGTAAGTGGCAATGTTAGAGGAGATGTTTAATTCTATTTCTTGTCATCACAAGACTAAATTACAGATAGGATATGTGAGCTTTCAAGAGTAAATTTACTGGAAAACAAGGTACAGTGAGATGAATTAAGTTCCCATTATGACTGTTCCTCACTGTGGGAAAATTTGGTGATTTTGTGTTTTCTGATGATAGCAGCGCTGGATTAATTCCTACAGAGTAGGCTGTGCCCCTATCTTCATAACTCCATTTTTGTTGTCCTTTATGTTGCATATTATGTCTCTGGAAGATTTTTGATTGAGGATAAAAAACAACTCTGAAAGTAGCCTGGGGCTTATGTAATGGCAAACTTAAAATGATGAACAAAATTATGAACAGTCTGCATCCTCATGTAGAGAAAGACTTTTAATTCTAGCAGTTGTGGCCTCCAGATGACCCAAGTCCCTTTACTCTGTTTAGTATGCAGCTGTAGTGTTTTCAATCAGGTACAGCTTTTCAAGACTGCTGCTGTTTCTGCTGTTGTTGTCAAACAAGGAAGTAATGAATTTCTGTATTCATATTGTATTATCTGAGATCAAGAACAACATTTTAGCCATCTATAGAGAGAATGTGAGAAGGGTGGGATATAGACTAAGTTTATGATAAATTGAAGTATTTTGTCCTTTACAATCTAAAAGAACACAAATGTGTGCTGCAGAATAATACAAGGAATTGAGAGCAAGGCATCAAGATCTATGGTTAAAGAAAAAAAACATTTCTTGTTGATATATTGCCATACAGGTGCACAGCAGTGCACTCTGGAGTCAGGGTATACCTGACACAATGTAAGCAAATCCAGCAGTGCATTCAAGAAGGAGAGCTGATGGTTCCATCTTCTGCAATAGCTGGGATGAAAAAGTCAGGACAAAGAACTGTCACTGGCTGAGATAATTTCAAATTTATTGACTTCCAGACATATAATTCCAGATTAGAAAAAGCTAAAAATGTGCAATTTTTATAGCTAATCCATGAATGACTAAATCACAAACTTTGGAACAACACAGTAATTTCTCAAGAGGGTCTTGCACTTTGTCTCTTTTAGAACAGTGATTTAAAAAAAAGTAATGCTTCTATGCCTCATAATAAAGACAATGCTTAAGGGTTTGTTTTAAAAGTACTTGTTCAGACTTTTTCATGGTTTAATGCATTATGACCTAATTAATTCCTCTTAGTTAAAAGAGTTAGGAGTTTCACACATTTGCCAAAGTAGTCCCCTTACAGTATAAAGACACCTTAAACCTGGCAGATTTACCTTTTTCAGGTTTCTTATTACAGTTTTAGAAGGATGAAGACATCTTTGTATAAATTGAATTCAAGGCTCCATGTCTCAGAGTGTCATTGAAGTATATCCCATCTTTATATTAATGGAAAAATGTCACGTAAAGATACTACGGACATAATTACATTTCATTCTCCAAACCCTGTGTTTCATTGTGGAAATATCTCAGCCTAATATATATAATTTGATATAACAGCAGAATCTTAGAGACCAGTTCTTTGTCTTTGGCCTTTCTCCCTCTAGGATAAGAACTGTTAGGGCATAGCAGTTTTGTTTGTTCATTTGTTTTGTTAAAGTGCATTCAGCTTTACACATATGTGGAAGAAGGCAGATTAAATGTGTTTTTCACTTAGACTTGAAAACACAGAAATTTGGGATGGTCTTTAGCTGTTATGGGAGTTTGTTTAACAGCTAAGTCTGTCCCTAAAATATTTTTTCAGGATGGCTACTGGTAGACTTATGTTCACCCAGTTATTTCTTAGCATCAGACTAGCAGAATGTTCAATAATTTGGAGACCAGTATCTCATCTATGGGTTAAAGTGTAATAAAGAAGTATTCAGCTGTAAGCCTGAAACCTTGTGTGGAGTTTATACCTAATGTCATTCCATTTTGAAAGGTCCAGTGAAAACTTAAGAAAGTCTTAGAAGCATGGGAAATTTCTGCTTGGTGATTTTTATCTGCTTTTCATCATACATGTCAATAATCAGAGTGTACATTTGGTAGGAACAATGTTTTTTTAAAAAAAGTTATCTGAAAGGGAAATGGCGTAGAGCATGGTCAATGGGAATTCTTTCACTCATGGCTAATCAGTTTAATCCTATGTTATGAAATTTGGAAGACTTGAATTAGTTCAGTTCATCCCAACCTGCAAAGTTTTTGAAAACAAGTGATTGGCAGCAGCTTCATGAAAAAAGTTGGGGAGAATATATTACTGCACTACTTGTTCCTTGTCAAGCTAATATATAGGCAGATTGATGCAAACACATTGATTGCCTAAACTAATTTTGAGGACACTGGCCAAAGAGTTCTAGCACTGTGTTCAGTTTAGTATCTTGAAAAACACAAAATAGGCATCTTGATATAATCCTAGTTCCTATATTATTATTGTGATCTAATGGCTGGAAGTAATGTTTTGGCAAATCAGTTTATTAACCTGTGTGTTTTTCTCACTAACCCATCTCATCTTGTCCTGGAATTAAAATAAAGAGTGTACAGCTAGTTATATCAGAATTCTCTATCAACATGCTTAGTCATCACTCTGTGGTATTTTAAAGAAAATAACCCTGAAAACATGCTCTTTATTCAGTGTGAAGCTGAACCCCATATCTCCTTGATTTTTAAGGAAGGTTCTGACATTAGATACATAAATGCAGGTCAGATTAACATGATGGATGGACACAGATTTTGAAGGCTATAATTTCTGCAAAATTCCTTTCAGAATGTGGAACAAACTATTACTACTGAACAAAATATTAAAAGTAAATAAAGGTGGCCATATTTTATTGCTGGATCAGCATATTGCCTTTCCATGAGTCAGCTTAAAATTTTGCTTATATATGATGTTCCAATTTAAAGAATCCCAGAAATTTCCAATAATTTGCAATAGATTTCTGGGATTTGCATTTGCACTTCTTCCAGTGTTAACACAGAATAAATGTACCTGGAACCTCCTATGGAAGGGTTAAAATTACTTTGGGCTGAACTGAATACAATAAAATTCATTGATTTGTATTTGTCATATATATCTTTATTTCAAGTCCAGAGTTCCTATAATATTCAATTATTTTTCTCTACAGCTTTAAATGGTGTGCAGCATCTATTATGTTTAATTAGTTTCCCTGGAGGCTTGCTGGGTAATGGTACAGTTACTATAAAAGAGGAGCCTCTAATTGAGGGTAGCTTCTAAACAAAGATGCATGTAGTTGCATACATCCACTTTCAGGGCTGAGTTAGTTCAATGAGCCATTGTTTATATTTGGAGATGGATGTGCTGTGGGGATAATTGACTTGAAGAGTGCCAAGTCAACTTTGTGTGACTCACAATTCCGTGATTTAACAATTTTACCATTAACTTGCAAGGGAGAAACCGAGGTACAAGACAAAGATCTGACAGCTTTTATTTGCCTTGCTTCATGCCCCCCCCCCACCCCCCTTCCCCCAAGGTCCTCAAATTCAACTACTCAATGGTTTAGAAGTTAACACCTTGGCCTTTGAAATATTTGAACTAGCTGCCAAATTTACTAAGCAGTATGGAATAGAGAATCAGTCACTTTTCATCTTTCAGATATGAACTGTAGAACTATAGATTTTGACTTGGTCCCCACTGCTTGCAACAGCTCCATGTAATGCTAGACTTGGAGAAGAGTGGCTGGAAAGTTGCCCAGCTGATAAGGATCTGAGGTGTTTGCCAGAGAGATGAACATGAACCAGCAGTGTGCCCAGGTGGCCTAGAAGGTGAATGACATCCTGGCTAATATCAGAAATAGTGTGGCCAGTGGATGAAGGAAGGGATTTACCCCTGTACCCAGCTGGTGAGGCCACACCTCAAATCCCGTGTCCAGTTTTTCGCCTGTCAATGACTAAAGTACAGACATTGAGGTGCTGGAGTG
>VWZN01009353.1:798-12407 GCA_013396955.1 Regulus satrapa | reverse complement strand
AGGTTTGTTGGGGTTTTTTCCCTAAAAAACCTATCTTCACCCTGTGCAATATTCTGATAATGTGAAGAAACATAAAAAACATATAGGTACCATCAACTGTAAGACTACATTACAGGTCTGTTAAAAAAAACAACAAACCCAATCAACAATAAAATATACAATCCACATGATAAACAGCATGTAAAATAATTTTCTGATCTCACAATGTTCAAGTACTTGTACAGTAAAATCCACAGTAGAAAAATCCAAAGTTCTAAAGATACAAAGAATAACACAGCTAAAGGACTCTTTGGATCAAAGAAAAATAAAAATTCATCTTTTTATTGTCTCAATGCACCTAAACTGTTCTCATGTAATTAACAGCTAAATCTTTCATTTGGCAAAACATGGCTGTGTATCTGTATAATCAGTGAAATAGGGTTATGTGCAACTACATCTGAAACTGGTAATGGTTCTTAATCACTAGAATTAATTTCACCTGATATTTATTTTCTTAATGTATTTTAATGCAGGCAAGCAAGTGTGAAACTCTAAGTACTGCTCTTCAGCTCAGGAAAAAGTTTTTATCCATCGTTAAATATCTTATGCCTGAATGCTTTCTGACCCCATCAGAGTATTTTAATCCAAACACTGGTTTCTGTAACACTGTTTATAAAAAACCTCCCTTAAAATGGCAATGATTATGCTACACATGGTCCAGGCCAGTGTCATTCACTCTAAAAGTTGCATTTGCTATTCATTTTTGTTGTTACATCTGAACCTATTTATTAGGTGGCAGTTAATTATGCAAGGACAACCTTCAAGAAAAACAATCGCATAAGGGACATAAAGCCATATAAAGCATTTTCCTGCAATTAAAAACAGCATTAACAAAAAGAATAAAGAATAAAAGCACTTAATCTAGCACAAATTTCACTAAGCAGTTTCCATTAAAAAATTGAGAATTAATTCCTGGGGAAAACAGGAAAAGCTGACCAATTACATTATAAGGTTAATGGGATTAATCTAATCACATTCAAAACATGCAATTTTCAGGGAGCAAAATGAAATAAAGATTTTTGGTAAACTGCACAACTTTGCAGACACTGCAGTCAGCTTCACAAGACTAAAGAACCGAGATCTTAGAGCTTTTATGGTCCCCAGAGTTCAAGTCAGAAATTATTAGTATGCCACTGTTACTGCAATGATCTCTGAAGTTCTACATCCAGGAAAATCTCCATGTCCTTTATTTGTTTTAATCCTTTCTATTTCCTTCTTCAAGAAACTCTGATTCTGAAGAGACTGGCAGATAGTCAGGGACCAAGTGATGTGCTGATAATACTCTTTTTTAGGTTGCTCAGCTAATTAGTCACTATGCAAAATGGGTAGTAATGGTAAGGATTGGTTTAAACCCAATCAACAAAATACATGAAATCCATTTTTAGCAAGAATATACAGAACAGGTAGTATAATAATTTTACAATTAAACTAAAAATCAAAATAAAAAATAATTCTAGAGCTCACTCAATAATAGTAAAAGATAAGATTCATTATGAAATAAAAGTTTACTTTCCTACTATAATCACAAGGATGTGTTTCCCACAAAAAAGCCCAAATTCTATTCAAATCTCTAACACTAAATTCCTTAAATCCAAATAATAAGAATAGGGGTGCACACAAAGGCAAGGGCTTAGGTGTCTCTGAAGAGTCAGGTAACTGTCTGAAGAAGGAATGTGTGCTAAAGAAACAGGAACCTTTTCCATGAAAACATGCAGAATGTAAAGGGATATTCCACAATATGAAGCAATATTAATTGTATAAACACTTTGCCCTAGAGTTTTCTCCACACAACAGTGAGTTTTAGAGGAATTATGCTCAATATCTCTTTCCGTCTATCGAGCAGTGTCCACTGGATTTGCTCCAGGATGCTTCAGAGCTTCCATCCCTCCTCTTTACTGGCAACACCTCTGGTAAAAATCAGTACAGGAAACAACACCTGGGCTTGCAAAGACACGTCTTCAAGGAAGTCTTCATAGCGTATTTATAATCAGACCCCTAAATGTAGAATTCAACAGATGAATTCTAATTTCTGTCAATGCCATATTACTTCATAAATAATACAGTGATATAAATATTTGCACAGGATAGGGTGAGATCAGAAATGACTGGTTCATGCATGTCTTTCCACTGACTACAAATACAATTTAAAGTGACTGTATTTCTAATTTAGACCTGAGTTACAGGATTCACTCTATTTCACTAAACCTTAAGCCAAAGTACATAATGTAACACATTTTCAATCTAACTGGTCTCTGAAACATGAATCATATCTTCATATAATATTTGTACTGAACTATGCAGCTGGTTAGTATCTTTGTTACTTAAAAGATTAATATTTGAAAAATAAGGAAGACATTAGCTAATATCACACATAATTGATTTAGGAAATGGAAGTAACTGCTCGTTTTGTCATACAGTTGCTTAGGGTTTTTTTGAAGAACACAGAGAAACACTAGGGTAAGAACGCTGACATACTAATATAAGGTACAATGAGCTCAGCTGTCAAATACACTCCATCTGTTGTTAAAGACTTTGTTCTGTATGAAAGAAGGGCTCAAAATTAATGAATTGTACTGTGGCACACATGAAATCCAAGCACAAATCTGCACTTTCAGTGCTTATATTTCAACTTTTTCATTTGATGCATCCTCTAAAACTGCAACACATCCCTTGACTATCAGAAAAGCAAACTATTCAAATAACAATTTTAAACTAACTGTAGGAAAAAACCTGATAAAATGCAATTTTTTGAATGGCATGAACATTTACAAGGAAGTAAATACAGACTATTCAGGAGTATAAATCACTATATTCCTTTTGTTTTTTTTTTTTTCCAAACAGTAAGCAAATGTCAATGTATAACAAACAGACACTTGTGTGCAATGAGTCAAAATGTATCTCCAAACTGTTCTGGCAAGAGACATAGGACTTTACTCTTCAAGCATGCTCCCCATCTAATTTCAAGAAAAAGTAGCTGGCCATCACTTCAATTCCCTGTACTCTTCTTACATCTTACACATAACCTCTAGAAAGAGCCACTTTTAAAGTGAAGGACCTCGTTCCCTTTTAAATGCTCTCAACTGGGGTGCTAGGGAAGAAGGCACTCGTTACTATCTTCCAGTACCTTGATTTTCAGATTTGTTAAACTACCGAGATATAAACAACTTTGTAAAAGCCATGTGCCTTGGAATTACACTTAAAACAGGTGAGGGTAAAAATGAAGTTACTAAATGCCAACACTCATAACAAAGATTCCAGTTAGAAATATTGTTTTTAAATTAAGTTCTTTTAAAAATTTCAAACATTTATTCTATTTATATCAGGATCAAAAGCTGAAGATCCTTGTCTTGTTTCTTATCAGCAAGGTTTCAGTTTTCCACCTTTCATGCTGCATTCAAAATACAGTTCCACTGATACAGTATGCCAGCCCTGTGGAACCAGTCTCCTTCAGCAGGGATTTTAAAAATTTCTTCCTGTTTTGACCAACCTATTTCAGTACAAAAAATACTTGGACAGATTTCCCAAGATAAATCATGGCTGCAGGGATTAGGTGTTCAAGGACTACTGTTCTCCCTCAAGTGCTTTGGAGAGAGCAGGGCGTAGTCTCACTGACTGCAGGGATTTATCTGATAATATTAGACTAGATCACATCACTGAGTAACTTCTGAGTTTCAGTAGCAAAGGCATATATTTAAGCTACTTGTAATTCATAATCATTGTATTATAGCTAGTAATTTCACTATGTGCCACTGTTCCTAATATCTTGAGGAGGAAGGAGGATTTCTGGGAAAGGGCTACATGGAAGGAGGGCAACAGAAACAGGGGTAGACCTCAAATCCAGATATTACAAAATTTATCTGTATTACTGGAAGTATATTAAATATTATTTTCAACATGTCAGGCATGAGAAATACATTATTCCTATAGGCTCTTGGCCTAGAAACTCAAACAAAAAAAAGAAAATTAGGTGAATTCAGGAATGAAAATACACATTGCTAGCTATCTAAAATATAAATCAAAAGTGTGGTTGGTTTGCTTGCTGCTACAGTATAATCAAAAGAAAATGGAAAGCCATATGGAAAGAGATAAGTAAGGGTAGTGTTACAGTTTTTATTTCCTTTTTTATGCTTCTTAAGCCATTTTTAGTGTACCATACAAACTGGTCAGAATCTTCCAGTAGCTTTCCAGACAGAGGGCAAGTTCTCCACCTAGTACTAAACAAGTACCAGTATTAAAAGAAAGACGACCTACAGTCTGTTACATTTCAGTTCAATATCAAAATTTTGCAATAGTTTCTCTGGGACAAAACCTGTACTTCAAACACTGCATGTTAAATCATCTTTGCACTGTTGTGTTTCATTTACAATACACTCACATGTGGAGACCAAGTCAAGATATTCATGACAATCAAAATATGCAGAAGCTTTTGTCAAAGTTGAGTAGGGTTGATAAGAGAGCAGTTAAACTATTACCACTCACATCATTCTCAGTTCATTAAGCTCTGTGTGCAAAAATAAAGTCAGCAATTTTATTATTGCAAATTGGCTCTTCTGAACATAAATGATTCAAGAGTGTTGAATACCAGCTGTCTGCTACCAGGACTCAGAGATTAGAAGTGATCACACGTTAGGTTGCCAGCTATGACTTTCAAAGTCTAAAACAGCAGAGCTTCCAGTTTCTTGAAACACATGACAATATATTGAACATCTTCCAAAAGTGCTCTCAGCAGGGAATAAAATCCTAACAGTGTTAGCAGTCAGGCTCTACAGTTAGAAAGATTTCCATGCTCACAGTTCTTACACGTTTTGGTACCTCCACAGAAGAGACCCTACTAGCTTCCATACACATAAGAATGAGAGCACAAAATCATCTTATCATAGATCTTAGAGAGAACGAGGGCAAACATTTCTCTCATTAAAAAACGAATCCTTTCAGAAACCTTTTTTTTTATATTTTCTTTAATTGTTAAACATTTCTTTTTACTTAAGGAGCAATGGAAACTGATTTTTTAGCACAGCACATACCAAGAAGCCAAATTGAAATAGGTCTTTAAGTTATACCTCATATAATACGATGTAAGCACTCGTATACTTTCAGGCAGAAAAAGGAAAGTTTAAAAATATACATCCTAAACTATGTAAAGATCACAAAAGAGTAATGAAATCTATATTACTGTGGTCGAGTGTAAAAAAATAGTATGAAATTACATCTCTGATATCTGACATGTTTCTATAGTAGATAATTTCTAGGAAAGATATTAATATCAAACTTTTGAAACAAAAGCTCATTCCTTATACAGACAGCAGAAATGAAATTAAATGAAACCCATTTGTCTTCAAAGCATTTTATTATTCAACATTTATCTGAATTTTAATAAGACATACAATTGTGTATGCATTCATTTTGGTAAACAAGTCAGTAAGACTTTCTTCCTATATAAAAAATAACTAAATTTTTATTATTTAAAATATTATATAAATAAGAATAAAGTACAATCACTATCCTGAAGATTTTATGGCTCAAAAAAAGCCATTAAAAAAATAAAGCAAAGGACAATAAATACACAGAAAAGTAAAAAAGAAGCAACACGAAACTCATCAATGTGACTGTCAGTGCTACTAACAGACTCAAGCCAACCTGTCAAATCTATTCTGGGCATAGCAAGAAACCAGAACTTAACATGACTTAGAGCAAAGTAGCTGAATATCTGCATTAGGTGCCCCATTTCAGCAAGGTGGGAAGGAGGGAGATAGCAGCACTACTTTCTGGTGAGGGCAAGTGGGTGATGAAGCTGTCACCAGGGGCTGACAGACTGGAGTCAGCATCCCAGTGCTGCATCTGAGATGCCACCTAAGCTGTCAGTATTAGTCCATTAAAGGCCTCAAAAGAGAAGGAGTCTAAATTTTCCTTGGTGCTCTAAAAGAAAGGGAGCTAAGGGAGATGCAGAGCAAGAAGGCAAGAAAAAATGATGGACTGAAAAATGATACTTGCAGCTTCTTTGCAGTCTGGGTGAATATAATTGGAGCAAAAATGCATTCGTCAAGGACAAATAAAAGGATAATGCGGTAATAAAGATGTAAGTTTGTGACAGCATGGGTGAAAATGTCTTTTAGATGGACAGAAAAGCCTGTATCTTAAAATTACGAATAAGAAAAGATCTGTGAGACAGACTCCTTACATACTGAATATACTTTTGTAGCTCAGCTATGTCAATAAAATGGTAACTTCTTAAAGTACAAATCTAACAAATAAGCCAGTATAAATTCAAGTATTACTATCTTAATTATAACTACCATTAGTTATATTCAGTTCAACAGTTGAATCTAGTCCAAGAAGTCTTGTTCCTGTAAAAATCTCTCAGGTATCTTATAAATTCCAACAGTAAACTCAGTAACCATATTTTCTATTAATATTTTTATTCAAAATATTTTAAAAATAATATATTAATATTTTAGCACTTAACAGCATGAGTTATCCACAACTCTCAAAAATTCAGGAGAATTTTGGAATTATGGCTGTAGTTAGGAAAATGAATAACAGCAAGACAAAGTCTGAGACATGCTGATGAGCAGAAAGGTTTTAATTTCTTGCACATTTAATTACTTAAGCTTAGACAGTAGAAACTACATGAATTTCACATTTAATATTCAAAAGGCATAATTTATCATATTAAAAAATACATTTCTATTGAGCTTACTGCTTGTTTCTTTTTTTTTTTAAATTTTTTTTTTTAGTATGGAACCAGTAAATTAACACAGAATATTCATATCATCAACAGAAACATCAGAAACCAAGAATGACCTGTTTGAGTCTATAAAACATCGCACTGGTTACAAGGGAAAATCTAAGGCAGGATCAAAATTTCTGCCATTTACTGCCTAGCCATTGTGTTCCCTGCTCCCCACATGTGAAGCATAAACTGCTAATCTGAAATATGAATAGAGTAACAGAGCTATCCAAACTACCTCTCTGTACCTGAGTTTGTGGGACACCCTATCTAGGTAAAGAAGACTCTCTAGAAGTGAGAACCAAGAGAGAATAACAAGCTGTAATGAAAACTAAAAAAAAACCCTCACTCTTTTCCATAATATTAATCTTTGTATTATACATGGGCATTAAATATTTAAAACACCTCCCTGAAAACATGTCAGTTTAATTTCACTGCTATCAGAAAGTGACTCTGGGGAATTTGAAAAATTGCTGAATGTAATAATTTTTGTCCTCATTACATAGCATTGCATCACACAGCTCATTGCATTAAATAGCAAATTTCAAAATGGGATTACAGCTTACTAGAAAGATTACTGAAAAAGTAGGACAAAATGTAAGCAGCTTTAAACTCCTAGGAAAATTAAACCATCTGATATATTGTACTTAACCATATAAATGGCAGAGAGAGCAATAAGTTGTTCAAATGATTCAAAAGACAACAACTATCATCATGACATTATTATCTTACAATGAAAAAATGATTTAATTATGTTATTGAAACATGAACAATACAGCAAAACACCAACACAGTTTTATACGCCTGTGTCCAAGTCTGTATATACACCTGCTCAGGTATATGCATGCATATCTAAAATATATACATATAATAATATATACATGAACATTTCAACATTTGGAGGCCTGAACTGAAACATTTATTTCTTCCACGCCTCCATTTTAAAAACTTGCTTCCCTTCATATCTTAGTGCTTAACTCCACAGATATAAACCAAATACCAAACAATCTTCAGGTTGTATCACTCTATAGTAAGACTCCAGCCTAACTTACTTCATTTCAAAATGTATTTCTCTTCTACATGACAATACATTAAAAAAAGTCCTCAAAACTACAATCATACACATTGTGTGTCTGTAATAAGGAAATATTGAGATATGAACATTTGTTATCTAAGTCAATTAATCTGTTCATAACAGGAAGAATAAGTATGATACTTTTACTGTTACTTGATTGCAGACATACTTAAAAGAATGAAAAAAAGTATCTTAAGAGCAAAGACTATTTTTCTATCAGCATCCCGTCTGTAATATTACTGCTAATATATGTCATCAAATAAGAAGAATAAAAGCATTGAATAACCAATTCCTTTAAAATTGGTCTTTCATTCAAAGTCTGTTCAGTGTCTCTTCTGGCACAGTGCCACACCTGATGTTCTTGGGAAATTATTCCAGCTTAAAATTCTTGTGAGGTCTGTATTTCTACTGAAAGAGGTCAAACAGACATGTAAAAGAAGAGCAGGAGTTTTCATAGCTAGTAGAAAAGAACCAGGCCCTCTCACTGGCAGTTAGGAGAGACTTCTCTTATTCCTGTCATATGCAGAAAATCAAATACAACACACGCTATGTGCAGGAGAAATTACCGAATACCTGTGATTCTTGACACAGTTTAAGGAACAACAAACTGCCATACAAAATGTACTATCGCTAGGACTTCTCAATAATGTGAATTCAGTGCAATCAGAGTACTCCAAACAGCATATACTGAACTTCCCATATTTCCAATGCAGTTTAAGTGCTTATTACTTTGAAGACTAGGCAATGATCTACAGCTATTATTAACAAAGTGGAAGAATAATAGATATTATTCTTGCCTGTGGGACAGAAGTATCATTTAGAGAATTGATAACACTTTAGTTTAGCCATTTTAAAAGGTCATGTTACACAATAAAGAAGGCCAAGGCTTTTAGTGATAACATATGATGGTGATAAAACCAGCACAGATCTACGGATCCTCAAAATTACCAATTGCATTTCTATGTTGTAAGCAATAGTGTGATAAATGCATTCCAGTGTATTCCTAATTTTTGTACTTTATATTCTAGTTTACATGGCCTATAAAGAAATTAAAACATACAGAAATACTTTAATTCTTAAATAAGTAAACAAACCTGAACGTGTGTAAGGAGAACAAAACCAGTCTTCAGAGTACTATACCATGGTGTTATTTAGGTGAAGCATAGTTGTAATAGGTTTGGTAGAGAGATGAAAATTATGCTTTTTGGTGTGGGAAATCCACATGAAAAATTTAATAGGGAGGATTAACAGTGAACAATTGTAATCAAAGTGGTATGAATACCAACATCAGAGATGATTTCGACAAAGTACCATAAATTGAGAAAATCTGACAGTGTTAGCAGGTAGTAGAAATTAAAGCTGTTATGTTGTGCCCTTAGGGATTTATTCATTTCAAAGATAGGCAATGACAGCTCTGAATAAATCCTTTCATGAAGATAAAATAGATTGAAGTGATACACAAATTTGCACAATGGCTCATTTGTAAAGGGCCACAGAGTTCAGTCAGCTTGAGAGAAAATAAGCTGGTAATGGGCTATTTCCCTGGGGTAGGCAATGGTGGGGGCTCTGCAGCACAGGCTATTCACATTCAGCCTTCAAACAAGACTTTAAAGTCTTTTAGGCATTCAATGTGTATCATAGGGTAAAATTCAATATAAATAGTTCTATGAAAGTGAACTGTCACCAGTTCATAAAAATAACTGGACTTGTATGGATATATGCAAATGATGTGCCTATCTACCAAATTAAAATCTTCTTACAAACAACCTCCTGATATGTTTTTTGCTAGAAAATGTAACGTTTTGAAATGTAGAGGCCTGAAAATCCTTTTATTTCCTAATGAAAAACAAGCTCTTATTTTAAGACTGCTTGCCCAGCTTTTTTGAAAGAATGAACATGACTTTTTTAGAGAATGTTGCATTACACAGAAGAGAAATTAAAAATAAATACTTCAGTGATGCATTTAAGATCAAAAAAATCCAGTTACCTCTTCAGAAAACCTCTGTGAAACATCAAGGTAATGGCATCTCCAGAAATCATCTTCTCAAAGTCTGCCTCAGTTAAAACAGCATTTTTTTTCCCAAAGTAGACAAAGAAAACACATTTCCTACTGCTTAGAGTCCATCACTTCAGGTCTTACAGTTTTGGAGCAACTCTAACTAAGAGTAAGATATCATCAGTCTTGCAGCTCCTATTTTGTCTTAAACTCATCCCCAAGTAGTGTTAGGAAAATAACTCTAAGAAATGCCACCCTGGGCTTGAAACATATCCTCTTCACTTACTTGAAAATCTTTCTCCTCCAGGATCTCCTTCTTCCACCTGACAAGGAAGGCAGCACAGACGTACAAGTGGAAATGAGAAAAACCCTCTGGTTCAGACTAGAAAAAATAAAAATAGATCATCCTTTCAATACACAAATAATAATACTTTTGATCACCATATGCCCTGAGTGTATTTTCATGACATTTACTTCTAACTACAAATGTCAGCTACATCTGTCTCTCTTTGTATCACAAAGATGCTTGCATTTCATCTATGCCAAACCTATTCATTGTTATTATCTGTAATGGAGACAGAAGTGAGGCAGCTTCCATTTCCATTTTCCATTTAAACATATTCAAATTTGTTCTTTACTGATGTGTTTTCCATTTCTGGTGTTATCCATTATCTTATATCTCGTATGAAATACTGTACTGTCCAGATCAACACTGTGGTGTGAACATATTCATCATTTCCATTATTAAGTCAACTCTACAAATAGCAGCAGCTTTTGAAGTATAAATTTTGATATAGGAAATTATTAAGCATTGTAAAACTAAAAATAACTTGTGTTATACTGAACAGAATTAGGTATTTTCACTATAGGAAGAAAACCTACTCATAAGATGAAACATTTACAACTCATTTTTGTATTCAGATCTACAATTTCTGTTCTGGTTCTACTCAGCACATTCCATCATTTTATAAAACTCCCCCCATAAATTAGCATTTTATAGTTTCACATAAGAGTTTAGAAAATTTTATGATGAGGTCTTTAAAAGACATCACAAAGTTTTCTCATATTATCAAATTAATTTTAGATTTTATTTTCTGTACCACTAAGAATAGAAAACATAATGATGATATTAAATTATCAATGTTATGACTGTGAACTAATGCTATGTAAAATCTCATTTAAATAATATTTTTTAATGATAATTATAAACTACATAATCTGGCAAGTGGAAGTATATTTAAATGCTGTTATCTATATAATTTATGAGATCTTATTTAAGTGCTTTAAATATATAGCAAGTTTTTTCATATTCTCTGCTGGTCATTTCAGAACTGAAGTTTACTCTTTGGAAAAATACAGCATTCTGTTCAAGTACAGTGAACAGAAACAACTTATTACATAAACCATAACATGATAAAATACCTATTTTACTACTATTTAACCTAGAACATGATATTTAAAATTTGCACAATAAATAAACATCCCATCTATAACATGAGATAATGGAAAAATATTCTCCTACTACTACTACTTTTCCTTCTCCTCTATCCATGACTGATAAAAAGCAGAGTATGCTACAAGAGGTTTGTAAAACACCTTATTAACAGCTACAGAAACTACAGACCATCTGGTCCACCAAATCAGTAAGGTTCCAGAAAAGAAATAATGCCAACTATTTGGAGGAAAGCTTTTAAGTTTAAAAGTGTACTAGGAACCGAAATTAAGAATCAACTGATTTTGGAAATACTTTTAAGGAACTGTAGAAAAACTAT
>VWZN01009349.1:6835-19071 GCA_013396955.1 Regulus satrapa | reverse complement strand
CATGTATAGGGAATCTCTCAAAAATTTAGTATCGTTTTCATTGAGGTTGTTTAATAGCCAGCAGTGACATCTCTGTGACAGATAGTCAATTAAATATATGCAAATTTATGCATGCTTGTCATGTTTATACATTAGTTGAGATCCCTTACTTCACTGCATTTTTTTGCCACGTGCACAGCATGGATGTATAGTGTAAGCATTTATGAAATTCCTGTGGTAATGGGCATGTCTAATAAGAAAATGTTTACCCTTTTTTAGAACTGTGACTTTTTTTTTTTTTTTTGAAAGGGACCAAAAATGCCAATGTGTAGTTTCTTTGAGAAGAAAAAGCTTAACAAATAAGCTTTACCAGATTATCTTGCAACTCCTAGGTCTCACTGCACCTAACAGGGAACTGCAAAGCAAGAGAGGTGTTTAAAAAACCTTAACCACTCAGATAACAGTTTACATCACTAATAGTTCTTTCTAGGTCTGTCACTTTCAATCAGCAGAGAGAACATGTGATCAGTATATCTGATAAACTTGTCAATGCCTTTTAAAAGCAGGATTCCCCAATCTATTCTATTCAACTCTACTCTCTCCTTTCCTTTCTCACCGTTTCAAGTAGAATCATGATAAGACAGAGATACAAGCAGCTGTGTATAGCTAGCTCAGGCTACAACTAATTTGTGCAGAAAAAAATTAAATCAGGAGGTAAATTATTTCATGATTGCTCATTCCCAGCAGAGTAGGGCATCATTCTGAAGAAAATATCAAATAATTGGTTTCAGACCATGTCAGACACATGCAATTCCCTTCTCTAATGGCTATGTGAGGTAGGACTAGGCCTCAGGGGTCACCAAAGAACTGAAAATAGCTTAGTGCCAGGCGCAGCAATAGAGAGACAGAGCACATAGGAAATGAAGTGGCAATAAGTGCAATCTATAGGGGAAATGTGCTTCACTTGGAATTTAATGTATTGGCTTAGAATCTGGCAGTAAGCCATGCAACAATTGTTTACATTTCTGTCAGCATCTGCATCTGTTCTGCTTTGTAAATGGCACTTATCTTTGAGTGAGTAAATGGTGGAATCAATAACAACTGTTAAGGGATTTCCTTTTTTTTTTTTTTCCTATTCCATAAAAAATTCACGCTACAAACAATGTAGCCTTAGATTAATAAGAAACAGACATTAACAAGGTCAAAGGGATTTGTTTAGGAACATTTTATAGCTTCTTGGGCTTGCAGTAATTGTATCCATGTGACTTGAATGTATCTTGTAACATATCCAAATTAAACTGTTAAAAAAAATGCTAGCTTGCAGTAATGAAGATGATTTTTTATAATTATCTTAAGTACTGTGTATAGAAAACTGCTGGCACTGTTTGTAATAATTTAGTTCTGTGTAATACCGTGTATTACATCTGCTGCGTAGAAATACTAAGTTGCTTTTTACAGTATAAGCAAATTAGCGATTATATCCAGAAATACCAATTATTTAAACCTAGCAGTTGCATTAAAAATTGCGTACCAACACGCAGTTTGAGAAAACTATGAGCAGATGTCCATAAAAATTGAATATATCTTTGCTAAATGCAAATGAAAGAATAATACAACCTACATACAAGCTCTGTTTAGGAGATAGTGTGGAGATGAATGCTGTCATAAATGCAAGATTGTTATAATAGTTATAGCATCACTTAAAAGTTAATATCACTGAGACCTGAGGAGCACATTATTGTTAATGGAATTTATGTATGTAACTCCCTTTGCACAGCTTTGAAAATTTACCTCTTGGAACATGCCTATACACAGTGACTGTCAGCAGCTGAGTTTGTTTTGCTTTATTAGGCTATTTCCTTTTTGGATTTTAGCAAAATGGTAATTCCATATATTATGTATGCAGGTTGTAGTTAAATTTTAAATTTAATACTGCATTTTTTATTTTTTTATTTCTTTTCTTATATAGCTTAATTGAATGAAATCCATGACATTGCCTACTTGTGTTTGTAGTAGAACAATATTGTAGATCTATCTTACAAGAAGTCAATCCTTAGAAATGGGGACAGATGAATGATATTTAATGTATTGCGTATTGGGAAGGTATTTTATAGTATAATTGTTTAAGAGGGTTTTAGACTCTTGCTTCCTGCTGAGGGAGAATTCCCCACTGTAATCACTGAAGAAAACAGTCATCAGGTTGCTTTCCAAGGATTCCACCATGAGTCTCCGAAGCAGTTTCGCCATGTGGCTCTGTAGAGTGAGTAGTAAAGCCTAATTAATCTGAGAGAACACTGTCATAATGTAGTTATTCTTTAACATTTAGAGCCAGCTCGCTTCTGATTCAGGTATTTCTGTGCCACACTTTACTGTGTCACATGCCTGGATGAGTTGAAATTATCAGAATTAGGCACTCCGTTTTTGAGATGTGAATTCAAAATTCTTTAAAATGTTTGAGGTGCCATGCTCATTGAAAAAATCGCAGAAAGAGAAGATAATAACAAAAGTTACATTTAGCTTATGGGTGTCATTCGTACATGTTTTCATATGCCTTTTGAGCTTTTAAATGCCTCCAGGCTATAACCAAGGGAGTTGGAAACCACTTTTTAGTGGTTTCAAGAGCTACAGCTGTGAGGAAAGTATTGTCTTTGAAATTTGCTATAAAATCACAAGTTAGCGGATATACACATGTCATCTAGATCTAGCTCAGCCTTACTTCTCATGCATCTTCCTTTTCCAACATGAGGGAAGATCTTTAAAAGTGCTAAGATAAAGGCAGATACCTTGCTACTGAATTTATGTACTTAGGAGAAGGTCAGGTACAATAATCAAGTACTTTATAGAATGTCTTTCACTTTATGTTGCTTGAAAAATGCTTTAATTAACTTTTTAGCTGTCTTAGAATTCATATGGGCACCTCTCAACTTCATTGCTGTTGAAGTGAAATTCTATGATACCATCTGTCCAGCTACATCCAGCCAAATGGTCTGTGGTAAAATGGGCAGCTTTATTCTTGGACAAGGGTGGCATGTCCTTCAGATCTTAGGAAAATTTCTTCAGCTTCAATACATTCTGCTAAAATGAAAGGCCAAACATGAAAAATAGTACTCCTATTTTTTCCAGTATTGTATAACTGCATCAGCTGCCTTGACACCAGCACACAAATCTTGCATGGAATTAATAGACATCCAGTATTAGTTTTATTTGGGCTTTCTTTTTTTCTATAAGAAAAGCTCTCTAAAAGTAACCTTGTTTGGATTGATAGACTTCTGGTGCCTGTATTTTGATAGTTGAGGTAGTAAATCAGCATGCCTAAAGAAATTAAACATCTTTTAGGTTCCCTATGCCTCTATGTGGTAGGAGCTCAATAGTACAGATTATCTAAATGTAGATATTTATTACATTACATTTATTGCATGAAAGTTTTGAGCTTATTCCTTTGCTCCATTCCAATTTTCTGTCATCAACTATCAAGCAACTAGATTTATTTACTTGCTGCAAATAAATGTAGTGGAGGTTCAAGTCAATTCAAGTAATTTTTTTGTATTCTCTCTTCTATTCCCCAGAAAGAACTGCATTCTACATAGCAGAAACCTCAAGTACTCTATTTTTTCCTCTAAGCAAAATAGTTGTGCTGTTCTCCATGAAGCAGAAAGACAGTTTCCCAGTTTTTATGAAGTTTTTGTCTGAAAACTCAAGTTCCTCAATAGCTATACAACAAAGCCTTGTGTGCACTAGTAAGCCTGAAGGCTCTGACCAACCTTTTCAGGGACCTACACTGCAGCGTGCCCAGGAGATCTGTGTTAGCTCCACCTGGGTCCTCAGTTCCTTCCTGAACTACATCACAAGTGTCCTAATGTTTGTCTCCCCCCAGAGCTCTGGACCCCATTGATTCAGTGTTCCTGCCTTGAGCCTGAACCTGCCCTATCACCATGGTTCCACTGAGTAGTTACTGAGCTGTGCCTGACTGGTGGTTAACTTCACCAGCTCAGATCCAGACTCAGAAGGGTGATTACCTTCCTGACCTCAGATTTCCTGACCTCAAAGTTCACCACCATGAACTTTGCTGATGATCCTGACTCCTGGTTGAAACCTATCATCTCAGGGTCTGCCTTGCTTAGGATCTGCAGGACGGGGCCCTGGCTGGCGAGGAACCTATCCTGCTGGCTTTAATAACGTGCTTGACTCCCTGTCCTCAAGTAGCAGCCAGACTTCAGTGGTCCCTGACACTGTGCTTGGTTTGAATCTTTTCTGTTGCAGCTAAAGATAGCTCATTTTTCTGATTTAGAATATTTTTACCAGCAGATTTGACCTCCAGAACAGTTTAGGAATCATCAGCATAGGCATTGGTTTTGTCCTGTAGTATTGGTTGTGATTATTGTTCTGCAGAGACGGAAGCCTGGGGCCATATTCAAGAACTCAGGACCTTTTCTTACTCCTCTGTGTTTGTTTAGGTCTTGATCTCAACTTTTTATGAACAACATTTGCAAAATCAGCTCATTGGCACATTGACAAAGGCTGTAGAATTCACTTTACTTCTCTATAGCCTCTGTACCAGCCTTTCTGCCCCTTTTCAGAAATTCTTCTCTCTAGGTATTGCTTTAGCAGGAAGGCACGGTGTCCTATTTTGAGGAGGTGCTATAAGAGATCTTGTTTGTCTGTTTCCAAAGATCCTGCTGCAGTATTTCCTTGTACAAGGACTACATGAATTAATGTCAGAAAAAATCAAATTTAGAGTAATGTTGGTAGTGAATTGCAGGTGGTTCAGGAAGGAAGTTGGTTTGTATCATGTAGCTTTCTCCATTTTCTTTCTGTCCTGCAGTTAGGCTGGAATGCTATTGCTTAAATGATTCATGACTGGCTGAGATCAGCTTCATGGGCTTTCAGCCACCCTGTGTATGGTCCTCTGTGGATTGGATATGATGCTAACAACAGTTTCAGACCATTTTCATCTTTGAGGGGTGCTTCTCTTGCTGTACAATGTCACTTGGATAAATTAGTTATATTGGTTTTCTGACCTGACAGTCTAAGTCATGACCCATTCAGTAATATTTTCAGAGAAAGCATACTCTACTCTGTGAACATGGCCAATTTTTTCCCTACAGGTTGATGTCACTGAGGTTTGGTTGAACATATATCACAGCTTTCATGTCTATTTCACATCTATGCACACAGAGACCCGTGTTCTTCATAACAGTCTTCTACGAGATTTATAAACCTGTTTTGAGATGTTCTCTATGTCATCACATTGGCTGCTTAGCTCTTGGCTGTTGGACAGTTCTTAAAGGTTTCTGTTCTGTGGTTGTCCCATCAGAACAATGGCAGAAAAGAAGTGCTTTTCATTCTACTCTGCTAAAAAATTATGTGCAGCAAGCAGGCTGGTCAGAGGTCTTCAAAACTAAATGCTGCCATCAGTATTTTAAACCTAATAAGCTGGATCTGTGTAAATAAGGCATTTCAGTCAAACTTTGGATACTCAGGTGTGTGCACACTACTTGAACATCAAGCACTAAATAAATGAGTTGTCATTTCTGAGAAAAAGTAAAACTGAAATACATTCTGAATGATTGTTAAGAGTAAAAGTTTTTGCTTCCTCTGAGTTTGGTAAAGTATTCTAAAAATAGCATTCTATGGTATACCTTTGTCTTCTACATCCACTTTCTTTCAGTCTAATAAGGACAGTATCATTTGAAGCAATCAAATAAGTGGATGGTTTTCTTATTCTTAAATAGATGGGGCAGAAGCATCACAAGGTCTTCTAAAGCTAGGAGATAGAGCTAATGTTCTGTTCATTTTTATGATGTGTTTTGTGGTTCTTACACTGCAGACTCAGTCTCTTCATGTCAATTAAACTCAGATTATATCCTCTAGTTTTCAGGTAAAGAGTAAAATCCTCTGAATAGCAGAATTTTTTGTAGGTTGAAGACTTAAAATTTGAAATCCAGTGATAGATTTGTTATTTACTTATTATTCAGAGAGGAAAGAATTAACAGAGACAATTATGTGTAACTCTTTTGACATTCTTGGATATACAAGGGACTAACATGAATACATGTGTTTGGAACTTTGAGGAAATTCAGATGTGGATGAAAAACCTGCAGTCCAGTCTCTAAGGCTGCAAAACTGGAATAGCAAATTATGGAATTAGTATTCAGAATTCAGCTCTTCTGCTTAGATCTGTGTCTATTTAAAAGTGATTTGTAAATGCCAAAAAAAAATATTTAGAAACTTTTGGGGAAAAGGAAAGTACAAAGTACTTAAAATTTGCAAAGCTAAGAAAGATTTGACACATAAAAGTACGCTTCAATCAATTTCTTTTTGTTGTCGCCTTTCAGAGCTTCCTTTTAAAACTACTCTGGCTCTCCCTCTGACACTTTCTAGATTAACTGTGCTGCTGATGTTACATCTGCAACAGAACTGCATAGGAACATAGTATCAGCTCACCATAATTTGCATAGAAGTGCAAATTTGTTACATTTAAAGACATTATAAAATTAAAGTACTTAAACCCATGTGGTTTGGTAATACTGAATTGGAAACGTCTCACAGTCGTTTATAGTCTGACGGTGCTGGTTGATGTGACATGATTATATGTTATGAGTGCATGTGTTAACCTTTCAAAATAAAATATTCGGTTTCTTCTTTTAAATACCAAATGCTTATAGTTATAATACTTGCTGATATTTGCTCACTGACAGTCTCACTTGTTTTCAAACCCCACATATTTAAAGTTGTGGAGTGTTAGATTGATGTTTCTTTCACTCAAATGTCATATTCATCAACTGTATTGTGCTAGCAGATTGTTAAACAGACAAGGTGACTTGCAGAGTGACAAGTGATGTGATGTCCCAAACCATTAAAATACAGTAATGATGTGTTTTTTTTCCCTTTTGGTTTTTGCAACACAGTGGGTTTTCTGAAAAACACAGGTGAGAACATATCTGAGTAGATTCATTGTGTGGAAAAGATCCTAGTTAATGGCTAACAAAACCTGGAATTCAATTGGAACCTCACAGATAATTGAGAAGTGCTGAAGACTTAGGAAAAATAATGTAACAGTATTTTATAGTGACAAAAAAAGATACATTATGTTAGAAGAAAAATTAAATTGCTTGATGTATTATACTGTCTTACATAATCAGTTTTGTAGGATAATTTTTTTTCAGCTATAATAAAAGCCATTTTATAATTTTACTTAAATAGCCTCCCAGGAATACCACAGGAAGGGACGGAACTTCTGCTTAACCTTGTATCAACTCAAATGTCTTTCTCAACTTATCAAACTATTTTTATTAATGGAGGAAAAAATTGAAGAACTCTCTACAGAAATTCTGCTGCTGCCTTCATTTACAGAGAGGAATAAGAATGTTCAAGGTAATGAATGATTGTTCTGATTTTTTTGTTTTCTTTGTGCAAAAGAATAATTTTATACTATTTTCAACTGAATATTGATTACCTTCAACTTTTATTGATTACCTAATTTATGTAATCATATTTTTCAAATAAATGTGTTACCATATCCACTGAAAAAGCTTTTGAAATGCGCTGATTTGCATTTGACTTGTAGAAAAGAACTGATTGGTGTGTATAAAGATGTGATGTACTAACTGTAGATATTGATGGAGAACCATGATGAAATACTATCAAACACTGTAACAAGATATCTCCTACTGGATTCTCTGTAAAATCCTGTGTCTCACATAAGACACAATAATACTTGGAATCTGAATTCTTTGAAACTGACTTTTTCTGAACTTGTCCTTGAAAGCTGCCTTTTTCAAGAGAGAAAAACTCGGACTTTAATATCAGTTTAGTTGATCTTAGTATACATGAAACTAACTGTTAAGGACATAGTCATTGTTTAACCTATATTTCTCACACTTACACGTATTTACCATGTTTACTATGTTTACATGCTGGCCTCACTGGGTATGTTACAAAAGGAGGCTCTATATGAGTGAAATGATCAAGCACCAAGTTTGCATTTGCTATAGGTTCCAAGCTCACTCTTTTTTTTTTTTTCATGTAATTGTATTCAGGAGAATACAGGAGAACCTGGTGAAAATTTAGATGAATAACACCTTCCAGGAGTATACTCATAAATGTTCTTCTACTTTGCTGCTTCTGCCAGTGGAGACTGCAGATCATGAGAGAGAAGTGGTTTCAAGAATTGCAGGAAAAGATCAGACCATAAATGAGACTAGACTGCTCAGGGAGAGAGGATAGGTGAAGTCAAATGTTCATTAACTGTATAGTCAAGCTGCAGACTGAGGAGAAAGGTGTTTTGGAAATGATGTAGTCTCAGAATACTAAACTGATGAAGATAAAAATACTAAATAAGAAGAGTTCCAAGGCACACATTTGGTTGATGTAGTCTTCACCTGTAATATTGACACTCAAAATAAAGAGATACAGGTTGACCTATGTATTTTTAGAATATACATCAAAGCTCCAATAAAATGTGCATTCAAATTTCATTTCTGCTACTAACTTCAATGTATTTCTGCCTCCTTTAGTCGCTCAGTTTTACTAATTCTCAGTATAATGTTAATACATTATGATTTATGTTTTGTGGCCTTGACTCTACAAAGAGGTGTTAGAATAAACTTGTGGAGATTTCCTCATGTAGGGTATACAGGGTATACATTCAGTTAGGGCAATGGCAAATATACCTTTTGTTACTGTATTACATGAGAAAGTGTAAAAAAATTAAAGTCTTGAATGGGAAATGTATTTTATATTTATGCAACTATATTCTAAGGCATGTAGTCTCTAGTAATTCAGAGAACTTAAAGATTTCAACATTAGCAAGAAATATTTTTCTTCCCATGAAGTAAAAATTATCCTGCAGGCATTTTTCCAAGCTTAATTACATCCAGAACTGTTTCTCCAAAGAGTGTTAAGCTGCCTTCTTTGAGAAATATTCTTTTAGAGTAATCATATCTATATCAAGTTGATTCTTAATTGGTACCTCTACTTAATCAAATCTGAATGGGAAATATTATTAGATCTTGTTGAAGATAGTCTTGTGGGTAGAAGGTACATTCTGTAAAACCCATAGAATTCATTTTACCCTGAAAAATAAGTGAGGGTAAATATTTTTCAGGTGCTTTTAGTGAAGTCTTCAGACATAGTTTTAGTTTTAGTGTTGCTCTTCTGTTTGTTCAGTGATATGTTTACAGATAGTTTGTGAAGACATATCTAGGTAAATTTTCAACAAGGGGTCTGACTAGAGGAAAGGCTTATTGGAGTTACGCTAATTTTGTATTGTTGGAAATCTCAGTTGTAGTAAGGGAAAGGTGATTCGATGTGGAAGAATGAAAGTTATGTTCCCAGTAGTTCCAGGTTGTGTTAAGTACCAAAAGAGATTTAAGATTTTCTCTATTAATATCCTATATTGGGTTGAAAATCTTAGAATCCTGTTTTATTTTCATCAGAACACATTATGTGACTAGACAATGTAATGGCCATCTTCTGAACTTATATAGAAGCTTTATTACTAGAAATCTTGTTTAATTTGACAGAGCAGAGTGTAGATACATCTGAAGCAGCTTTAAATTAACTTGAGTAAGAAGGTCAGGTTTATAGTGCAGCACAAGCTACAGAACCAGCCTAAGCGGCGGAGCAAATTAGCCCTGGCTGAAATGTGTACTGATGGTGCTAGACAATCACCCGTACTCTCAGTGGGTTAAAGCTAGGTTGGGTATATCCAGACTACCCCTCTGCAGTGAGTGGTATCTGAACTGTCAGCGCTCTGCAAGCAGTACTCCTGGCAAATTAGGGAAAGATGGCCGATTCATAAAAGGTAGATGAACGTCCAAGTCACCTAGGTATTGTGTAGACAGAAGCCTTGTACTTGTTTTCTTTATTTTTTGGTTGCTTTTAGTATTCATGGGAACTTTTAATCTATGTAACTCACACAGAGATGCAACAAAAAAAATGTTTTTTTCATGTGCTTCTGTCAAGTGGTATGTTTATGTGTGTAGCTGTTTCAATGTCAATTGATTTTTTTGTTTTATATTCCATGTTACTTCAGTTTAGATATTTAGAACATGTATAAAGTTCCATCAGAAACAAAGTAGTTCTTTGGATGGTTCCTCTTTTTAAATTTTTTTTTGTCCCAAAGATGGCATCTGAGTTTTATCTAAACCAGGCGGTTTCTTGGCCCTCATTTTCCCCTAAACCCAGCAATGACAAAGAGCAACGGCTGCATAAATTGGATGTAAGAAGAACACTTAGGGTTTATCACAGAAGAATCAAAGATTTCATATCTTCTGACAGATTGTTTGTACTCTTAGGGGGTCTTAAGAGGGGTCAAATGGCTTCTAAGAGTTGCTTAGCTAGATGGTTAAGGGATTGTATTAGAGAGGCGTATGTAGTTAAGGGTAAAGAGGCTCCCAGGGTTTGTAAAGCTCATTACACTAGGACTATAGCTGCTTCTTGGGCGGAGAGGTCGAAGGCTTCCACATTGGAAATTTGCAAGGTGGCCACCTGGGCTTCTCTTCATACTTTTTCATTGCATTATTGCTTGGATGTAGTCTCTTCTGCAGATTCTGCTTTTGGTAGGAGGTTGCTTGTGAACCAAAAAAAGAACAGTGAAGAAAAGAAAGACATGTAGTTCAGAGTTCTAGCTGGCAACAAGACAAGTTTCTTTGCAGCGTGCACAATGGAATCCTATGAAGACCAATTTAGGCCGTTGAAAATAGATGTTAGAGGGAAGTACTGCCTACCAGTGTTCTCTGATGGTAACCCCATGGCAGACAATAGCACCAAAGGAAACACTGAACCAGAGTGAACTCTGTAGGGAGATGGATGTAGAGAGTTTTTTAGGTGATACGGGTAGGTCTCTGAGTTCAGTTTGAGAGTTCTTTATTTGGCATCTTCTGGAATATATTCAGAATCCTCATTTTTACAAATTGCTTTGCATAGATTGGAGAAAAGAATTCTCTGAATTTCATTTTCCACTCTAACTTCTTTTCACTGTTCTCCATCTAGTTCTTCCTGATTTTATTTTTTTACTTTACTATCAGTAACTGAGTGTTCTTGAATGAGCAATATGTACACACCAAGATGTGAACTTAATTTAAAGCTGTATTTGTATTATCTAAGCAGAGTTTGAAAAAAGATAATATAAGTATACGTTTAATCTACTAGCAATGTATTATTCAAGTTATTCTTTAAATCAAATATATGGAGAAAGTCATGCAAAGTTCTTGGACAAACCAGTCATGGTGTAGTTTTGTTCCACTCTTGAACATTAGTGTGATGTCTGGACAAGACTGCTACTCCACCTTTCAGAGAAAAGATGTCTATTTTTTTCTGTCATTTACAGGATATTTATTCACAACAGTGCATAACCTCACTTCATTCCACTACAGGCACTGGATTCCATAAAATTGGAGGAGTAACCATCCCCAGTTTTTTCTTGACTGTTTAACCCTTTCATCTTCGGGTATCTTGTCATGCTTCTGTGACAAGATAGTCGACTTTTCTATTTATGTTCAGTTGAAATTTTTGAGGTGTTCTGACATACCTAGTAGTTCCAGCATCACAGGTGTTGTTCTCTGTGAAGCAATCAGGAACACATTTGTCTACAGTCAAGGGTTAAGCAGGAGATTTGCGGTTAGAACTCTGCCAAATTACAATTTCTTTCCATCTTTAGATTTTTCTTTCCTCTTGGTTTTTCAGAAATCTCTTGTTAAGACTTCTAAAAAATAAAAAAAATCTAATGATCTTTCATCTGTCTCATGTTTTTTTCCCCATTTTAGAGAGAAAGATGAACTTTGGACAGATCAGATAATGAATACCAAGAAAGGCTCTTTCCAATGGAGTGCTTGAACACACTGTGGGCAAAATTGCCAAGTCCTTAAGTTTACAAGCTTTGTCTCATGGGATTTGCAATGGTCTTTCCTTCACACCTTAAAGATAAATCATTAACTCTATATCAATTTCTGGAAAGTGTAATAAAAGGAGCGTAGAATAAATTTTTTGATGTGCATCCTTCTAACAGACTTTTATTGCAAAGTTGCAATATTGCAAAAGTTGCAATTGAAGATGAAAAGAAGTTGTGATTTTTGCTTTGATCTCAACATAAGATTTTCAAGTATCTTCTTTTCCAAATACACAGCTCCAGGGGATCAATCCAAAGTGAAGATGAATTTACACTAGGAGGGGAATATGATTTCAGAGGTACATTTTCTGCATCTGGGTTAGTACAGTTTGTTCAGTATAATACAACTAAAAGGTCCATTATTGAA
>VWZN01009319.1:7135-25772 GCA_013396955.1 Regulus satrapa | reverse complement strand
AGGAAGGCCAGTGACAAGTATTACACTGAGTGCAAGAAAGCCTTGAATGTCTTTTCCAAATCCATTTTTCTTTAACATCCATTCATGACACTGAACTTTTGTGCTAAAGCTAAGGAAATAACCTAAGGAGGTATTATCTTTCCTATTCCAATTTCTGCAGTGCTACTGTAGTCCTTCCAATTTTCTCTTTTGCAGTGGAAAAACAATTTTTTTGACCCATCTTAAAAGCTTTTATTTTCTTCCCTGAAAAATGCTATATAAGACCAAGACTTTTTTTTTTTTTTGGTTTTTTTTTTTTTTGTTTGGTTTTTTTTTGTTTATCCTGGGTTCCTGTCTTTAGTTGGCAATGAATCTCAGCCATGGAAATGTTAATTTCAATGGAGTATATTACCCCAAACCCAAAGGTTTTTGTTAATTTTTAATCTATGAAATACATCTAAAATTTGGTTTAAATCACAGCATTCCACTGTTATCCTGTTTTGGAATATGTTGGGGGAAAGATAGGATGGAGGAATGAAGCATCTTTTTCTCCAGTGCGGCAGTAGAAAACAATTTACAGTGGCTATTGAAAGACATTTTCCNTGGCAGTAGAAAACAATTTACAGTGGCTATTGAAAGACATTTTCCTTTTAATCTATTGATTTAATCTCTTTCCTCAGCTACATTTGAATTTCAAAATGGTAGAATAAGCCAAAACTTACCTTTTGCTCACTTCAGACTCAGTTCCTGTGTCATAAAAGGCTAAAAACCTCCTAGTTTGCTCCAGAGTGAAAATACTGGTTTTCAGAAAAGTTGTTATCTTTCAGGGTTTGGTTGGAGAAGTTTGCACCCTGATGTATGGCTCTGGGCTACCCCCAGAACCATAAGTTTCACCATCAGGATCACTTTGTCTTTGACTCCCATCACCAGGCTGCCTCTTAGCCCAGAATTATCATCAGCCCATTTACAGTTATTAACAAACACTATTATCAATTAAAGTTATTTTCTTTTGTGCAGCACATTAAATATCCGGTCTGCTATGCTGTACTTACAAGCACTGGAATGTGCTGAATATATTCAAGGAGCTTTAGCAGGCACAGACTTAACTGGAGATCAATCATGACTTAAGCCACCATTTCCCAAAACCCATTAGCCCTACCAGGACCCATATGTACTTCCAGAACATGACATTCCAGGCTGACAAGACCTCTCAGCAAAATCAGTACATTCACCATACTTTGATACAGAAGTACTATACTGTAATTGATTTCTTCTTCCCTAAAGACTGCCAAAGCCTGCCTCATCTGTTAGAACTATGATATTTCTGAAAGGTCACCCTCCCTTAAGCTAGATGATAAATTATTTTTATTTCATTATTTGCCTTTTGCTCTCCCCCTCCTTGCAAAACTATCCAAACCTATAATTCAGCTGTTTCCTCAAGCCACTGACTCAGCTAGGTATAGAAGTGAAGCTCAAACATGGGTACCTCAGAATGTGTATTAGAATTATTTCTCTTTACCCTCAATTTTCTATAGGAGAAGTGTGCCAAGTTCAATTAAGTCTTTATCAAAGAGAACTGCCAAGAATGTAGCCAGGATTAATTAACACAAACGAGGTATAGCAAAAGTCACGCTTCCACCCCTATCCAGTGAAGAAGTCCTTGCAGCCAATTCCCCTACCCTGTAGAAAAGGTTTACAGAGCCTGTTACCTGATGACTTACTTGTCTAAATCCTTATCATACACACATTTGATACTGAAAGAACATAAAATATGAATGGTCAAAGTCTTCCTTTGGGAGTTAGTGACTGCAACACTGATTTATACACACAGATATAGATATTACATGTACACATATAGCAAGAAAAATTAGAGACCGATAATTAAGCTTCACAGGGTTTTTAAACTCTTGACCATCTTCTAAACACAGAGAAAACAATTTTAATCTTTCCTAATATTAAGATGCAATACTGTTGAGAAATCAAGAATTTCTTACTACTTTAAAATAAGATAAAAATAGACAACACAGATTTTGTTGGCTTTCTAAGCTTCTCCTTTTTCATCTGTATGTTTTTCAATCTCCTTCCTAGCACTCAAAATTAAGTTTTTCCCAAAAAAGTTGTGAAGGGAAGAGATTGTATATTAGATGTAGTAAAAATGTTAAATGCAATTTTTTGTTTCCATCCATATATAAAATCAGAAAAACCTACAAGGAAGCAAGTATAATATCTAATTAAAGTTACTCCACATAAAACCAGAAGATGAAATGAACACCAGCATACAGAACACAGTAAATATTAAAACTCTTTTTCATAATAATAAGAGATTTTTACACTTTTTTTTGCAACACCGTCAACTTTCTGTGGAGCCTGTAAGGGAACAAAAAAGAAATATCATCAAGGCAGATTTGTTCAGTAAAAACTGTTTAAAAATAGCAGCAAAATTCAAAGTAATTGAGAGTACTTTGAAACAGACTACATACATTCCTTGCCTTTTTTACATACCTGATTATAAAAAAAACCAAAAAAAACCCCAAAAAACATTCTGAGAAGAAGAGAAAAAGAAGTTAATCAAACTGACAACTCAGCACTCACTAATTTGCAATATCTATATTATATTATAAAACTTACTGGTAAAACATAGTTCTGTCAACAATAATGTATATGAGCTAAAGGATCACAAACAGTAGCCCAGAAGTAGCAGAGAAGTGGGTCAGAGAAACAAGTGAAGGTGACAGAGAAATATGGTTCCCAGTATACATTTCTAACTTTTTGTAGCAGATAAAAAATTATGCATCCTCTCCCTAGCATGAGGGTTTGGAAGAGGAAAATAACTGGTATGTAACAGCTCCCACTTTCCAACAGGATCAAGGCATTGTGCTGCTCTGCATGATTACATTGTCAAGGGCAAAACACAACTTAAATTGTAAAATGGGAAATACTCTAAAATTAGTTCTTGCTCACACTACTGCAAACAGCTGCCCCTTGTTTTTGCCTTATGCTTTCCAAAGAGAAAGCTTCAGAGTTTACCAAGACTTTGGCATGGGCACCACAGATTTATATTAACATTTTGTAATGTGGTAACATGAACAAGATCCATTGCAGAACAAGGGCAGACAAAAGACAGATTCAGATTTCTCTTAACGCTGATTTTCAGAAAAAGTGTCTTTAACACTGACCAGCAAATGTCACAAAACAAAGCCATATGGCATTATTAAGCATCCCCCCCCCCAAATCAAAGCCAACAACACACTAAAAAAACCCCTCCAAAAACCAAAAACTCCCATAGCTTGATCTTGACCAGCCATTCTTAGCACCAGTGAACAATACCTTAATTATTTTCTTCCCAGGAACCAGCCCTTCTTATAATTTTCACTTTAGATTATAAAGCAAACAGGCTTGAAAGTTAGGTTTTTATCCTGAACAGAATCAAGCTTTGCCTCATGATCACCTGATATCTGACTCCTGATTAGCTACACATTGGTTTTAATTACCCACCTGCTTTCAATTAAGGACCAGGAAATCTATCTTATTAACAGTAAAAACTAATCACCCTTGCACATGAACAGGAGTTCTTTTTCTCTCAGGATGTATCTGAAAAATATAAATAGCTAAAATAATTTTTTAATCTTGTAACAATCTTGTTAAACATAATAACAAACCACCTGTTTTAAAATCTATAGGAAAATTAGCATTCTGCACTAAAAGCTGTACCACATTTTATTGTGACAGTACCTTGAAAGAAATTTGGGTTAGGAATCAAGAGTCCATTTTGAAAACAAAGTGCAGTTGGTATGTCATCATATCTTAAAAAACAGAATCCTGACCCTGCTCTTCGCCAAGATATCAACACCTCTCTTCCACAGGCTGCTTTGAAAAAAAGCCCTGCACGACCACCAGATCAGCATTTATAGCCAGCTGTGTGAGTAGCCATGATATTCCTGCAAATGAGTGAAATGACACTGAACATCTGCATGGAACACTTAAAAAAAATCTAGAAATAAAATACCAAAAAATGGTTTGAAAACTTAAACTGTTTTAAACTTTAAACTGTTTAAAACAACAACAAAAACAAAACTAAAATTTAAATTGGCCTTATAAGTATATGTGTATCTTTAATAAAAATAAACTATATGCAAATAATAGCTGTGCATTAGAACCATATTAATATAAAATTAATTACATTTTAATAAATGAACTAAATTTTTTAACACTTCATTATGCATTATGCATTATGCATTCACATTTAATTAGGCAGTATAGCTTTATGTTTTCAAGAAAAATAAGCGTAAAATAAAAAATATAACAATGGTAAATAAACCAAGATACAATACAAGGACATTGAACTGTGGAAAAGATGTTGAGTATTTACTGTAACGGTGGTCAAAATGCAAATTGCTATCAGGCCGCTTGTAATATAGTCCCTGTCACTGAGACTCCTATGAAACCATGTTTAGAAATTTATTTCTTCTGGAAAATAACTTCAGAAAAAAAGAAGACAGGTTATTCATTTTCTATATCCTATGAATGTTACAGCACAGAGGAGATGGTGACGTATAGTGGGAAGGTATTATACCTGATGGTTCTTATATACCGGATGTAAGAAAGCCTGCCATAAGATCTAATTATCAAGAATTGCTTTTTCTGCCCCAAAGCAATCATTTTGATGACAGCCTTCTATGCACTGTAAAACAAAATGGGAAGCCTGTGCTATATAAACTGGCTCAGCGCTTCCTTTTACTTCCTCTGATATCAGTCTCTCCACCTCATTTATTTTCCACACATTAATGGTAGCAGTCACCTTGAGCTGTTGATGCAGAGTAATTTTCACAGAAACCTTGATCAGAAACCATAAATCAGCCTGATGTGCTTTTATGGTCTAATAACACTTTGCCTGCTCCTACAGGCCCTTATGTAAAACTGCATTGCGGAGAATTCCTTGGACTGTTTTTTTCACATGCACTGCTGTATCTGAAAGACATAAAATACCTACACGATAGTAAGATTAATATACTTTGCTTAAAGCTGCAGTCATGAATGCCTTCAGGTATTAGTCTGTAAACATGAAAATATTCAAATAATAAACCTGATATTTTCTCTCTAGGTTCTTCTGTGTTAAGCTGTTCCTTCCTACTTTTGGTTAGAGAAATTAAGTAATCTTGCCCTTCTCTCCCAGATGCAGTGCATCAACAGGCAGAGCACATTGAAGCTGAATGCTTTGTCTAGATTAGAAAACGCTAACCTGTATAGCTGTATCAGCAAATCCACACAGCGTGGGAGACTTCTGAAGGTGAATTTATCTGTAAGATTCCATTCACATTTGTAGATAAGTTAAAAATTTTACGTTAAGAACTTGGAAAACAGGTATTGATTTCAATGCTAAATCATAATTTTCTTCCCATGAAAAAAAGAATCATTACTTACCTTTAAAAATGCTTTCCCATATGATGTAAACTTATTTTGTAAACCATAGGGATTTACCTCATACAAACCCACAGGATTTTTTGTCAGTACCTGGTTTGGGAAGGTGTAACCTGTTTTAAAGAAATCCTTAGCATTCCTGATATTTCAAACTGGATTTTCAAAATTTCTCTCAATCTCTTTTTCTGGTTAATCTCTATGTACATCTGTTCCTTCCTCTAAGGGAGAATAATTCCTTTCCCTGACCTTGCAAAGATGATGTGGGAACACACACACATGCAACACACACACACACAGATCTTTTGTAATACTAATTACTTCTCAGTAACAGAGGTTTGCATATATAATAAACACAAAATCTCTGATGTGTACAGTTTAGGCTATATATAAATAATTCTTTACTAAGTGGATTGTTCACAATTTTTGCCTTTGTATCACAAATGTTTTAACAGAGTTTTGGTTTTTGTTTTTGTGGTTTTTTTTGGTTTTTTTTATATTACAGATAATAGTGTAGATTTTGCTTTTACAACTAACTTTCTACAGCTTTTATGATGCCCCCCTGGCCAGAAGCACACACAGCTGATAGCAGCAATCAGTGCACCAACAAATAACCATGATTCACAGTATCTTTCATGTTAGGACTCACAGATAAATCCCCAGCACTTAGTAGAAAATGCTTGTAAAAGGCAACTTCATCATTTCAGGACCAGATATATTAGTATGTGAAGAGAAAACAGGGCATGAAATGAATAACTGCTCATCTTTCTCTGATAGCTCTCAAGGTATGAACACAAGTGGAATTGGTTTTTTGTTTGCAGGAGGTTTTTGCAAACTCTCTGATTTGTGAACAGAGTATACAGGTAGTAAGGACAGAGCAATAGAAGAAAATGGAGTAAAGAAATATTCCTTTCAGATTTGCTGAATCATAGCTGTGGCTAACACAGTGATAGCACCAAAAAAAAAAAAAAAAAAAAAAAAAAGTGTCATTCAGTGTTAGGATGGCATCACTGTGAATGCTCTTTTCCTATCCAGAATAGTCACATTTACTTGCCATACCACTTTTACAAAGTTAAAATAAAGGAGAGAATTACCAAAATTAACAGAATGTCACTCAGTGCTGGAGTGGGAATGGTTACGGTATATGATTATTTTTTATTATAATCTTACATAATTAAAAAAAAAAGTGCTTTGAAATGTGGTGGATATTACCCATCTTATCTTGAAGAAACTTCCTTCTTACCTTGGTACATGGTGTATCAGTATGAAAAAAAGGAGCTATCCAAGAAGAGGGACATTCCTACTCTCTGTGTAGGCCTTTTTTTTTTATTCCTAATCTGGCTAACATTTTCCCTATTAGCTTAACAGAAAGAGATGAAAATAATCAAAGGAAATAGTGATTCATTGCTACTGACTTCAGAAGTCCACAAATTTATTTTTTTTTTAGTGACTATTTTACCTCCAGTAATAAGTGAACTTCCATTCAGTTGCTGATCTGCACGTAAGCCTGACAAGAAATGTCGGAAATTCTGGATGCAGGCATAAAGAACTGATATGCTTCCTTTTTAGGTGAAAAAATTTTCATAATATTCAGTCTAAACCTTCCCTGGCACTATTTGAGACAGATTCTCACTCTGTCACTAGTTATGTGGGAAAGGAGGTTGACCTCCATCTCCTACCATTTCCTTTCAGGCACTTGTAGAGAGTGATAAGGTCCCCTCTGAGCCTCCTTTCCTACAGGCTGAAAAATAGCAGCTCCCTCCTCTGCTCCTTATATAACTTGTTTTCCAGACCGTTCCCCAGCTCAATCGCCCTTCTCTGGACATACTCCAGCCCCTTAATGTCCTTCCTGTCATGAGGGGCCAAGAGTTGGACGCAAGATTTCAGGTGTGACCTCACCTGTGCTGAGTACAGGGAACAATCACTGCCCTGGCCCATACGGGCCAGCATGTCACTGGCTGCCTTGACCACCTTGGCAATGTTGGATCATGTTCAGCCAGGTGTCAACCCACAAGCCCAGATCCTCTTCTTCCAGGCAGAACTCCAGATACTCTAGCCCAAGACTGTTGTGTTTCATGGGGTTTTTGTCGCCAAAATCCAGAACTCTTACTTTTCCCTTTTTTTTTTTTTTTTTTTTTTTTGTTTGTTTTTTGTTTTTTAGTATTTTTTTAAACTAAAAATTCCTGTTGGAGCAATCTACTTCTGAGAGGCCAGCCATGTGTATGTCTCTCTCTGTTTTGCTGGGTGGGTTCTGTTGAAGTAATTATATCCTTTTTTATATCCTTTTGGGACTGGAAAATATTCCATATGATGGAAGGAGTATTTGGATTCATGTCATCCAGGTATACTCAGAATGGCCTATTGCAAGGCATAGGCTTTAGTGCATGAACATTTCAAAAGCACTGTTCAGTCTTAGGAGGAATTTCCAGTCTTGTGGTACAGCTCATAAGAGTTTTCCTTATTGTTTAATTTCCAAATATTCTAGCCTTCAGAAGAAAGTTATAATTTAAGAACATCAACCTTAAAACCCTGAAGGACAAAAGAAGTGCAGTAGCTATTCAATAATAATGAAAGAAAGTAGTTTCTTACACCACAAAATGAATAGAAAGGAAGGAAAAAAAGAAAGATTGGAACAGGTTTTGAGAGAATACCTGAGAACAAGAAGGAAACCAGAGGAAAATTAGACTGCAAGTTCAAAAGGCTGCAATGCCACCTGCATGGATATTTCTTACTGAGGAACCAAAATTAACCTGAACTCTGAACCCTTTGAAGTTCTCGCATCACTCATGCAAATACATCTCTATTATAGGTGGATAGCAGTTTGGTTTCAACTAATGTATTAAAAAGTGTTCAACAAGACTGAGACATATTCAAGTATTCTATGTATCTATAATGGCTTGAACTGAATTCAAATGCCTTGGGGGCCCTGCTGTGTATGGTGAAGCTCAGAGAATTCTATATCAAATAACCTCTTTTATTTCTTTGAAGTGTCATAATTTATTGGTAAAGTTTTATCTCTTCCCTATTGTGCAGGTCATGCCGTAATTAATCCAAGCACTTTAAAGGTGGGAAAGTGACACATTTCAGAACCCTTATTTAGTATTTTCTTTGGGAAAAAGAATATTGTTTTCAATAACAAGAAAAGTAAATTAATTATAAGAACAGTATTTCTCCCTTAAATGTCTTTCTTCTTTCATTCAAAATGGAATTTTATTAATAAAAAGAATGTATGCTTCTTGATTCGCTTTTTAAACTGCAATAAAGCATGTCATCTGGAGGTGTATTTTTGGTTTTATTTATTTGTTTGTTTGATAATTCATTTTTATTTTAAAATTTGACCTCTCTGTATTATGTCTTTATGAAGCTGTAGAAGGAAGATTTAAGAAAGATTGAAATTTTCCATGTCTTTCACATCACACTGTTTGAATCAGTTGATTGAGGAACATGAAGTCCCAAAATCTTAAGTGATATGCAGACAGTAATTCACTCATGTTGCTAGCAAAAGGGCTTTCGTTTGCTTATTCAGACTTCCTTCTTCCTTGAAGTAAGGTCTGCATCCTTTCTAAATGGGCTAAAATAAGGGATAAAAACCCAGGAAGGGCTTTTGTTTAAGAAGCAACTGTTAGATGCAATATTTGTTAATCTTTCTATATTTAACACACAGGTTTCAAAGAGATTTTATGTGATTTTCAGGAGCATTTAAGTATCTAGATATTTTCACATCACTTGAAATTCCTGCCTTAATGTTCATATTATTTAGTAACTGAAAAGAGTAGGAAGAATACCTTTTCTGCTCACAGAAATGAGGAAAACATGGTCACTGCAGAGGAAAAGAAATGTTGTACTCCTCAAATATATACATAGATATTAATATCAATTATGAATCTTATGTTCCTGCAGAGATATATTGCAAGTAGATATCCATCTACTTTATCATTCAACATTTTGATATGTTACTTCTCTTTTGTAGAGATTATTTTAGCTCCCTCTTCTTTCTGTGGGCAGGATGAAGTATTGCTATTTGAGATGAGGACCAACACAAGGTGCTGTGGAAGAGTGAACCAAGGAGAACAATCCTTATTCCTTATACATCTAGAATGCCAGGTGTGCTTTTAAATAAATTTCCAGGGGCTGAAATTCCCTCAAACCTCATAACTGGCACATACTGTAATGTTTCTTGAAGTACCAAGGTCAGAGCTATCTAAGTGAGAAAAATCTTGATAGATGTTTTATGTATAGAGCAAATGACTGACAAGTCAGTAAAGGATACAGTATTTATGCTTTTCTATATAGCAATTTTCTTCTAATGTTCTCAAATTTCCTTACTGTACTCCTTAGGTGAAATTGCTATCACTAGTTATAGAATTTCTCTAAAGAATAACTTTTAGAATAACAAAATTAGATATAATAGTTAAATATTACTACTTGTGAAAGAAGGATTAATAGTACTCTATCTAAATATGACTTCATAATCTGATTCTGCCACTGCACAGGACTCTGTTAAAATATGTTTAAATTAGTGTGATTTAAATTAAGAAAGCAACATAAAGACTTGGAATTAACTTCAGAGGTATAACTAAAGTAATCTAAGAAAAAAATAATGGGAAGCATATTTGGATATATGTTGAATCTTATTCATGGGTTGTCCAAAATATGTATTCTACCAGACATTAGTATACATGGTCTTCAGACTCTATACAGTGCATTTTTTTTCTACTTTCCAGTATATAATATGATTAATTGCCTCCATATGTTATCACTTATTTAACATGTAAAATTAATTATTTTTCATATTATTAAAGAAATTAAAATGAATGTGTAAAGTCTAGGAATCTAGATTTCTACATTCCATTAACTGGGAACAGGATTGTAGTTACCATATAAATTTACATTCTGGTAAATAATTTCTGCTTATGATAAAAGAATTTGCTAGTTGACTACCTTTCTTGTCAATTTTTTCACTGTTAAATTCATATAGACACCAAATTTAAAAAAAACCAAACAAACAAACAAAAACAAAACAATATTCTTTCTTCCATCTTTGTATAAAACTTGCACTCTTTGCCTAAGGAGCATCTGTTTGTTACTGCTGGAAGGAATACATTATTAGTCATAGAATATCAGTAAACAATATATTAGTATATTATATACTTGTTTATGTGATTAATAGTCTTAATTCAGTTTCTGATCAGAAATTGTGCAGCTGATCAGGTCCTGATTCACACAGGCTCTTATTTTGGAAGTAAGACATTGGATATTTTGGATGTCTACTGATCAGTGCACCATTATGCACTTTTAAATGTAAAGATGAAGAAATGTCAGTTTCCCACTGAACTCTGCTTGGGTTTTTGAGGTAAATATTACATCAGTTCCTAATTTCACTCCTTTATAACTATTTATCTTTCACAATTAGTATAATAGGGTCACAGAATCATAGAATGGTTTGGGTTGGAAGGAACCTTAAAAATCATATTGTTTCAACTCACTCCCACTACAGCAGGGACACTTTCCACTGGAACAGGTTGCTCAAAGCCCCATCCAGCCTGGTCTTAAACCATTAAAGGGATGAGACATCCACAGATTTGCTGGGCAACCTGTTCCAGTGCCTCACCAACGTCACAGGAAATAATTTCTTCTTAATATTGAATCCAAATCTACCCTCTTGCAGTTTAAGGCTATTCCTCCTTGTGCTATCACTAAATGCCCTTGTAAAATGTCCTTGTAGAAAGTCAGCTTTCTTTAGTCCCCTTTAGGTAATGAAATCCTGTAGTAAGGCCTTTCTGGAGTCTCCTCTTCTCCAGGTTGAACAAACCCAAATCTTATTCAGATACAGGTTTTGCTTTCTATGTATATAATTCCAACAGATGATGAAAGACCCCAAAGAATGTCTATATTCAAGTATGACTTGGTCTGTCTTGATTTATTGTTTATTGAAAGCCAGTAAATAGAGTTGATCTAGCAGAAAGTGTTCACATGCACACCGTAATACATTGTGTTATCTCAGTTTGACTGTTATGAAATACTGAGTGTCATCCCTCATGCCTCCTCTATCTTTTCCAAACACAATACCTATATGGGTCTTATATGACTTATATAAGACCCATATAAGAAACTTTGAATGTTGATTTCTGCTGGTTTTTTATATTTATAATTCCCACAGTCAATACTCAACATATTTTAGGCATAGACTCAGTAGGGACTGTATAATTTGATGGTGTATAATCAGGAAGAGAAAAAAATGACTGCTCATCAATAAATCAGAAAGGAGACACCAAAAATTTTTAAAAAACCCCAAATCTCAAACAAGCATATTTTGAAAGAATGACCAAGCTACTGAAACACCTGTAATGAAGTTCAAATCTGTCACCCCCACACAGCTTTGGGTGTACCTGGCTAGCACCCACAGAAAGTCTGATCCTTTCCAGAATGGGAAAAACTTCTTCAGCATCCCTTGTTGTTCAAGAGTTGCAAACCATATCTTTTCTGATATGAATACTTCTGATATAGATGAAAAAGTCAGAAATTGTAGTAAGAAGAGCAAGTGCCTGCTTGCTTAGAGGTCTTCTTAAGATGAATGTCAGGGAATTTTGATCAGAGTGGTAAGGTTTCTGCCTGTTGCTATGACAACACAAAAAGAATCTAACTGATCGAAACAGGATTGTGTGAGAGAAAGTAAGAGTCTAGAGGCCATAATTTCCACTGAAAAAAATGTTAGTCATATTTCAGCACAACTCTTTGCTTTGCAGGCAAATCCACTGAGAATCCAAGATCCTTGAGGTTACTCTTTTAAACAAACCAAGACAGAGATAATAAAATATGCTGCTTTCACTGTAATTTTCATAACTCATTTGGAAGTACTATTAGGTAATTTCCTTAAAAAGAAAAAGGTCACAGTGTCATTTCACAGTAAGGGAACTGATTCTTAGTGCTAATGACTATTCTTACTGTACAGACTGGATATGCATATGGAGTATTGTACTGGTTTGACCAATCTTCTATTCAATTTCTCTGTCCTAAGAATTACTAAATAATGTTCTTAGCCTAGTAGCCTAGTGGAAATGAAGAAATGTATTTGCTGAGGGCTGTGAATTCTCCTCAAAATGATTCTGTTTGCATCCCATATTTCTCAGGTCTGGACTGGCTTCCATTACTGATGACTCTTTAAAGTGAACTCAGGGAATTCCTTCATTGTTCTGATCGACTGTTCCTTAGGATTGCTTCAGTATTGGAGTGCCAGTGGCCATCCTTATAAACAATCTTTCCAATCCTCCATGCTTAAGATGTAACTTTGCTATAAAGGGCATTTTACCTGTAGGCTGAGACACATTTGGAAGGGGGATTGAAAAACAATTTTATCCTGTAATAGACCTAGAGTATTAATAGAACTGAGGAAAAGAAATTCTGGGAGTGAATCTGTCTTCCAAGCAGTTTTAAAGCCATTTTTATATGAATGACCCCATTGAATTGCCTTTCTAACATGTCATCATGGACCAAGGTTGCTAGAACCTGGATGAGGAGTTAAGCATCTGGGTAAGTTATAGGAAATATTATTCCACCTATCTATTCAGCAGTTAGTTTCACTGCTGAGTTGAATGAAATAAAAATAATCCTGGGCAAGCTGAGACCAATGCAGAAATGCAGGAGGCATGGATATTCAGGTATTTTTTTCTTTATGTGAGTAAAGGTCAAAGAGTCAATCTCCTCTTAAAATTGTTTTTATTTCTGAGCCAGGGCTGACTTTCCTATTGATTATGAGCAGCACGATTACTTGTTCAAAAATGAATAGTTGGAATGAAGACAAGGAAGGGAAGAACAAAACATGAGTCCATTAAATTCAGTTGAGTAGGTGTCAAGTGGCAAGGGTTGTGTGCACTTTTGCTATGTTTTTTATGCAGGCGTGTAATGATTTGCCTGTTTACTGAAAGTTTTACATCTTCTGCTTGAAAGGCAACTCAGCTGTCATTTTGTCTCTTGGCCGGTACTGGAGCAGGAACTGCAAGAGCAGAGGCTCCTGTGAAAAATCAGACTAGCTATTTTGGTTCTCATGAAAATACTCTGCTTTGCCTCTGTAGTGGTGAAACAAGAAAGTAGCACCAAATATCTGCAGAGCTCCTCTGTGTAGAGAGTCGCAGGTACACTGGCTCCACAGCCCAGCTTGAGGGCATAATGGAGGGTGTTCTTTGGAAGGTGTCCAACTGTACGTCTGGGTCTAGACTGCCTGAAACAACATCAGAGGATGTTGAATAGACTTGACATTCTCTCCAGATGAGCACTCCCATGATGTCCAGTTATAGTCTCAGACTCAGCCAGAGGGGGTGATAAGGGAATTTGGCCTTGAGAATGCCTTTGAGGGTGAATATAAACTACATGAGTCAATGAGTGTTAAGCATAACAGTTCTAGAATTGGTTTAATCCTTTTTGGTTTTTCAATTTCTGTCAAGGAAAACATGATGAATGAAATTAAATATTGTAGAACACAGTTTACCTGGAAAACCTAAAATAAATCCTTCACCAAATTGCTTTTAAAATGCCTGTTTCTACTCATTAATGGGTGAGAGATTACTTCAGTTTGATGCATTTTTTAATGTGATGTCTTTGAAAGGTATGTCTGTGTGCAACTTTGAGGATTAAATGTTCATTTTGTACTCAACAGATTTTTGTCCCTTAATTTCTCAAATTATGTTTATTTGAATGCGAAAAGTAATTTTCCTTTTCCTTTCTGTTTTACTGTTGAATTTCCTGCCATTTAGTATTAATCAAAGCAATTCATTACCTTTGAATATTATGTAGAAATAGCAGGATAAAGAAAACAAAGACTGTTTTATTCTGCTGAACAGTTAATTTTTTACTTCAAAGCAAGTAAGCTCTCATAGAACAAAAAAAACCTCTGGTCACTCAGACCTTAAAGATATTAGTCCATTATTGCTGCCTTTATCTTGCCTCCTTTTGCTTTTACTGAGAATTAATTTTTTCAAATCGGCTAAACTGGGAATACTCTGGGAATAAAAATGGGTTAAATGTGGGATTTTTTGGGGTATTATTTCTGTGCTTTAAGAAAATACATTAGGGAAAAAAAAATAGCATTTTGTAATTTAATACCTCTAATATTCAGTAAGATATTTTCTTAATTAATAAGCTTCACTTTGTGTCCTTGTTGATCAATCATAATGTATTGAAGAAGTGGCCTGTATTTATGATCAGTTTTCAAAAATCCCCTAAAGTACTTTGGTTCAGTTTCTTTAGTTTAGGAGGATGTATAACTTAATCAAATCTATGTGTGGGTGCTGTGTGTAACAAATGCTTTTCTGTTTTAAAGACACAAAACTGGGACTTTTACAGATTTAGAATTGCATATTAAAATGTATTACACTTTAGAGACTTATGACCAAGAGGACGTAAAGGTGACAATCAGCCAAGATTAAATGTAACTGAAAAAGTAACAAAATAGGCAGAACTCAATGATGCACACTTTACAGAATCATACCCCAAGGTGAACTGACATGACACTATTATATATTTTCACTCCCTAAAAGACCTGAAATGTAATAAGAGAGTGATGCTAAGAGCGGAATTTAAATCTGTGTTTTTCTGTTAGCGTGGGTTAGGTCACTGACTCTATGGAAAACAACTAATAAGAGTCTGATTCCTTTAGAGGAAGGCCTTTATTTTAAGTTCTTAATTGGTGAGGAAGGAAAAGAGGGAAATGTGAAATTTCTTCTGCCTCTAGATTAATCTTTTTTAGAGACACTTGTTTCTACATTTTAAGTATTTAAAAAAAAAGATTTAGGTAGAGAAACAGAATAGTTTTGGATTGGGAAAGATAAAGTGTGGAAATATGGAACACCGAATATCTTATAAAACCCAGCAAATACTTTAATTACCTTGTATGAGTATAAATGAACACTGCAAAGCAGTTGAATGTTATGAAACTATTTACAATTGTGGAAATATAATAAATATGTATAGGGTACAGATAAAATTACAAACCAGAAAAAAATATGTCAGTCCATATGATATTTTTACAAAAAGGCTATAAATACAATCTATATAAATAGACTATAAAAGATTGTAACTCTGAATCTTTAAAATACAGAGTACTTGAAATTTGCATACTAAGATTTCTATAACTGGCTTTTGTGGAATGAGTGCCCAATTTACCTTCATGCAGCCATTACACTGTTTTTCTCAATTATTTTGATAAAACACAGCTAAAAGTTTTTGTCTGAAAAGTAGCATGGCCCAAAATTATTCATGGAGGAAGAAAATCCAGCATAGTATGTGTTTTTTAAAAGATCCCACATATTTGGTATGATCACTACTATTAATTCTAAAACTCAGAACATTCCAGATTCCTGCTCTGCAAGAGTAATATTGTCTGTTTATATATAGACTTGTCTAAATCTAGTACAAAAACCGAGCATCACATCTAAGTGAAAACTTTATCATTATTACACTTTTTCTAAGTTAGTTATTGAACTAGTATATTATAATACTACTCTACTACAATACATTTATAGTATTAGTGAGTTATATAAATTTGCCATATTATTCAACCCACCTTTTACCTATTTGAATGAGCTATGGTGTAAGCCTTGAGTTGTTTTGTTTCATGTTCTTGTCCCAGGAGAAAGGTAATTGTGGGTGGTGTGTAAAATCAAAGAAATTGATATGTAACTGTTGTCTCTCTCTCTCGAGGGTTTGCCAGGTATATTGTTGGTTTTGTCACTTTAGAGTACACTAAAGTGTTTTTACAATTGCTCAGCTACTGAAAATACTTTGAATTCCTTCATTTTAATCATAATCTAAAATGTGTGAAGATTGATTTATGCACTTATACACACAAACACAAAGATATATTTCTCCCTTTACTGAACAGGAAAATCAAGAAAATAAAAAAATATTTAAGTTCTTAGAAACAAAGGTTAAAAATAATAAGGAGGAATACACATGATATGTAGTCACTTCCTCTCTTTCTCTCTGGCTGTTATACTAAGGAAGAGTTGCAAAGAATAGAAGCTGAATGTTAAAATACTCAGCTAAGCTCCCCAAAAAGCACAAAATTGTAAATCCATGCAAAAGCTATCTGATGACAAAGATACTGAACTTTAAATGTCCAAGACCACATCCAATACCTATGGAAATTGCCCATTTACAGAAAATACATTTAAATTGGCTTTGTCCATGCCAAATACAGGGAAATGATAGCTGAAGGAGCATAATTATGTTAAAATGATTCAAGAAGGGTGACAGTCTGTTATGAAGCCTAATCAGTACCTTGGTTCTATCTACGGGCACAGAATGGTCAAGAACAATCTGCTGAGCTGCTAGTCCTCAATTATCATCATCTTTGACTTGTTGCCTAAGTACATGCAGTATTCCAGGGTCAGTGCTTATGCAGTCTGGATTCCTGTGTGACTAACCATCCTTCAGAACATTGAAATACAATTTTGATTGTCTTTTCACTTCCTCTTATACAATTTTAGCATTTAAACAATAGAAAAATTTTGCCCCAGGATGATCTGCATCCTCCTTCATACTATTTTATGTTGCTAGATTTTTTGTTCCACACTGTTATTTTGTTTATTATTTGAAGCATTAAGTAAAAAAAAANAAAAAACCAAAACAAAACAAAAAAAAAAAAACAAAAAAAAAAACCAAAACCAAAAAAAAGCCCAAACAAACCAAAAAACCTTAGATTTTGGCTGTCTTAGAGGCATGTGATTATGTATTCTTGGGGCAAGTCTAATTTATAAAAAAACCCCTTATTTTAATCAGCGTTGTAAAAATACAAATCTGAATTGTATTACTAGGCTATGTAGATGAGTACTCTACATTAAACAGTATTTACTTTAATGGCTCTAATAAATCTTTTTTCCACTACTTCAACACTTTCCTCCTTGCAACATATTTAAAAAATAATTTCTTTTCCAGTTTCCCTGATAACTTGGTTTTATTTTCATAGGATTCAATTTCAATACAGTCATTTTATACCTTTAAAAGAAAAATGGAATCAAGCTGATATGTTACCCATGTTATCCTTTATTTTCTTGGAGTCTAATTCATAGGTAAAATAATACTATTCTGCTACACTTTTGGTTTTTTTGCCCCCAATTTACAATTAAACAATTTAAATTGCCAATTTCTCTTATTTACATATTTCTATTCAAAGAGAGTGTTTGGTTTTACATCATATAGTATAAATTCTCATTTCATCAGTCAAGCTGACATTTTAGGACACAAATATTTATGTATTTTCTTTAAGAACATAGTAAGTCTTATAATGACAACAGGCAAAATCAGATTCCCCTGATTATTCTTTTGATCAGTATGAGGTACTATTTCTGTTCTTAGCATCCTTCCTTCTAATATATTGGTATGGAATTGACTTGTGTTGCAGTTTTGTTTTACCCTCCTCTACATATTAAAATTGCATAGGATTCAAATCAGCCACTTTCTCAGTCTGCTCCTCAGTTCTTTTTCTGTATAGTTCCTCTTATCATCAGCACCAGCCTCAAACCCCAAAGAGATACAATGCCAACTGCTCTCAGAGAGTACATCCATTAGTTCTGTCTCTCAAAAGATATGCATGTAATTTAAATAACACCTGCCTGGGATTTATCTGTTGATTTCATTATCTTGTTCTCTTTACTGTCTTCCCCAAAGGATCAAGTGAATGCAACTGAAAACCATCTGAGCCATCATTTTGCTGAGGTGTTCAGTTGTGCTTCATCTGCTGCATTGGGGAATCCTAAAGTGTCATTTGTTGTGGTTTGAAGAAAGATTAATGGATTTAGAGGGGCTTTTTTTTTCTCTCCTCAGAATCCTTTCCCACCTAATTTCTGTATTTCATAGGTTTACCTCTGGTTTGCAGCACAATCTTGTTCTGTCTTGATCCTCTGTAATAACAGGTGGTTTATTCTCCTGAGCAAAAAGCATACTGTCTCCTCTTGGTGTTGGTATGTTTCTTGAGTAATCTACTGCTCTTCAGTCTTCAAAACTCTTGCCAAATCTCTAAATAAGCTAATGAGATTGTCAAGAGAAATTTTTTTCAGAAACATAACATTATTTAATAAGTTGCATTTAACCAACTGTCAGATCTAATTAAGTGTAAAAAAGATCATAAATACTTAATGCATTCCACCTGGTAAACCATGCAACTGTTTAAAATATTGAAAAAAAAAAAAATAGCAAAATATTTTTGCAGTGGAAAAAAGGAAAATGTCTGGGTTTTTTTTTTTTTTTT
>VWZN01009315.1:424-30952 GCA_013396955.1 Regulus satrapa | reverse complement strand
GGACACCATGAGCCAGGCGCAGCCCTACGCCCCGCGGAAGGGCAGCCCCCCGGCTCCGGGGGCCCGGCGGAACGACAGCCAGGACTACCTGCTGCTGGACGCGGAGTTGTGCGAGGAGAGCGCTCTGCCGCCCTACGCCTTCTACCCCGTGTGAGTGAGCCGGCCGGAGCGGGGCCGGCTCCGTCCCGGNGGGCGGCGGTGACGGCGCGGGGCCGGGAGCCACCGGGGACCTGTGCTCTTCGCTCGGCCTCTCCGGGGGAGGAGCGGGGCAACTGGGTTTGGAGAGGCCTCCGGAGGAGCAGCGTTGGCATCGCCGTGCCCGGGCTGGCGGGTCTCCTGTGGGCAGACCGCGGTGCCTTTCCGCGGACAGAGATGCGAAGGGTTGCCTTAGGCTTAGACGTGGAGAGCAGGGCAAGAGACGTTGGGTGTACATAGAACTGATGGTGTCTAATGGGTCTAATGTAATTACAGAAATTTTAACTCCTGTGATCGGTTGCTCCCACCGAGAGAGCGCACATCGAAGGTTTTGTGCATAAAACCATCCTCCTTTCTCTATTGCAAAATAATTGCAAAACACCCTCATCCTCCTGTCATTATTTTCGTCAAAGCCACGTAGCCTCTTGTGATTTCATTATGTGAATTTTGGCAGGTAGTTACCATTTACAGCAGAGTGCAAGAAAGTATGAAATAAAAGCTACATTATGTAAAAATAAATTACAGAGGTTCCAGGAACCGTAACTCAACGTCCACGTCGATTGGCGTTCAATGTTGACAGTGTCCCTTTAGTTATGTGCTGTAATATATACTGTAATTACCACTTGTTAATGCTTCTGAGGAGAAGCTATCCAACAGAGGGGGGAAATGGGTATTAAAGAATGCAAGATGAGTCCTAAAATCTCAGATGATTGCCAGAAGATGTGTACTTTCTTTTGTACTAATTATATTTTATTGCTTAACTAGTGAATTCCAGTTATCAGTCTCTCCTAATATTTGCTGTTTTATCTGTGAGCCACCTACCAGCTGCTTGACAACTACCTGGATATAGGAAAGGAATAAAAACAGTGAAACTGGGAACACTTATAGTGTTTGAATATTTATCAACTCAGCTAAGAACAACCAGAGTTTTAAAAATTTACTGTTGTATTGCTATTCTTGAGTGTCTTTGTGGATCACTAATTCAATATGCTCTATAGCTGTAACAACATATATACTACTGCACATTGAATTTAAACCCATCTCAAAATATATGAATGTATCTATCTAATGAATCCTTTCAGGAAAAAAAAAAAGCCTTATGATGTTTAGTTCAGATTGGTTCTCACGAGTGGACTAAAGCTTTGAACTAATATGGCAATTCTGAAGTTCTTTTGCTATCCTCTCATTCAAAATGGTTGTGCAGCCGTGAGAGCATAGTTTTGCATAAGTGTTTCAAATCATCTCTTCAAACAAAGTCTCAAGTCTGTGGGGTGCTGATAATTTCCCTTCAAGAGTGACGTGAAAAAGTGCCTGTGCTAGCAGCTCTTGGTCCATCCAGCACTCTCCCAATGTGGAGATTGCCTCTCATCACCTCACAGTTGCCATAAGGAAAGCCTGCATCCTGATCAAGTTGCTCTGTAGAACAAGGGTAGCACCAAACACAGGAAGTTATGAAGGGTTTCTTTTTGTCATGCCCTTTAGGCATTGAGAAGTTTTCTTTGGGGGTTTCTCTGGGTGTGGTAAAGAATGACTTCACAGAGATCTGGAGGCAATGCCTACACGTGGCCACTGCCAGGACTACCTTGGCTGGCAGGAATGAATGCAGTGAGTGAATAGGCTCCTCCAGGGCATGGAGATTACCAAGCACAGCTTTTGAATTTTTCTGCCTAACTTCCAGCTACATTATATTTCAGGTACAGTTTGCAGATTCACCTTTTCAGCCAAAAGTTGTTAGTTTTGCTAGAGGCCTTTGTATAGTCAAGAATTTAATGAATAATAAGCTGGGCCATGTGTAGCATATGATCTTATTCTCTTTATCATCTATGTGCAGTAAGAATACTTCTCTCTACTTTTGTTTTTTCTTTTTTTTAAACCTCAAATTACTGGTATTTCCTGATGTTATTATGGTGATTAATGGCGAACAGTAATGCAGAGTACAACTGATGCCCAAAAAAAGCTGAGTTTTACCTCCTTTTAAACATTACTGAGAAACATACTTACATGGTATAGTATGACATGTGACTATTGCTTGAAAAGAAGCTAAGGAATAGTTTATCTCAAGTAGTGATTTAGTGCTAATGCTGATGTTACAGTGTATGTTTTTTGTAGAATATGTTTTTCATGTGTTTTGTGACTGCCGTTAAGGGCTGTAGTTTCTGGCTGATAATAAAAACCCAAACTATTTACACAGATCTATTTCCTGTATTTTAGCTCCTCTTTCTGGAAAACTGCTTTATTGTATACAAGGTAGCTGCTACCTTTATTGCAAAAAAGATTTCAAGAAGGTACCTTGAGCTCATTAGATGTGCCAAGTAGGGTCACACAGCCTTTTGGCAGTGGATGGAAGGCTTTTACCTTTATATGTGGTACGATGCAAAACAAAATTTGGATGGAATTTTGTGCTGAAAAATCCTGCTTTTTAAAAAAAATTCAGAACCTTAAGTGGGAAACCCGAAATTCAAGCAATCTGTAGAATTTGTAAATAAATTATTTCCAGAAATTAGGGCTACTTTTGAATACTTAAAACTTTTAAGATGTGTTAGAAATTGTATGCAAGTAAACATTTTTTTTCTAGTAGTACTCTTCCATTTAGTCATTGAGTCTTGCCCCTTATGTATCAAGAAATACATTGCATTCTACATGTCAGAAGACTGATTCCTGGAATGGAAGAATGTGTGTATGCTGGGATTTGTCCCTCCTGTGCAAGTATTTCACTGGCAAAATGCCCAGTTTTGAGGTTTAAAACAAGATGGAAAGTGCACTTTAACATCTAACCCCAAATCTGAGTGCTGATGTGCAGAAGGATTTGGAAGTGATAGGACTGGTATATAAACTTTCCTGCTGTAAAAATGTTAGTGAAGGACAGATTGTCAGTGTACTGAGCTAGTGAGAAGACACTAATTCAGTCAGACATCTGGTTATACTGCTTATTTATACTTTGCAATATTTTGCATTGTGAAAAATAAATGTTTTCTTATAGATACAGGGGGGGGGAGTAATTGTGTATTAAAATGTCAGCTGTAAAGTAAATGAGGCACACAAATTATTAGATGAAAACAAGGGGCAAAAATGGGTTCTGATGTGTATAACTGCCTTAACGCATAGACTGTTCCTCAACTTCTGTGGTTTTTCAGCTAATTGTATCTCAAAATTACCAAACCTAGTACATACTTAAAAACCTATTCTGTGTTAAATAACATGTTTAATGATTTGTTTCCTGCCTGCAATATAGCGGTTTCTGCCACTGACATAATGTAATTTTTATCTCTAGTCTCAACTGTCTTGCTTGAAATGACCTGTAAAATTATTTTCCAGACTCTTCATTAGACATAATCTCTTCAGGGAGCACTGTACAATGTGGCAGCTGTGTTTCAGATTTTCAGCTTCTTTGATGAGATGCTTTGTCTTCTGGAAATATGTTGCAATAGTCTTGTTAAGATAAAAAGGTAGAAGAGTTGGTATGGGGGGGGAGGGGTCATTTCCTTTATAGCTTAGTGTATGGAACAAATACAAAAATCATCATGGAATTTAGATTTGATGGATCGGCTTCATACTGGGAACTGGAAAAACCAAATCATGTCTGAATATCTCATATTCTCTGTGACTAAATGTAGTCCCTGAGGTCTTGAGTAAAAGGACAGCAACATTGTTAATCAAGTCCCAGAAAATCCAGCTTTTGGTTCACTGTGTATCCTGCAAGTAGGTAGAAGAGAATGCTTCACTTTCAACATCACGCATATTTTGTTTATTTCATATCAGGTAGGCTTTTTCCCCCACATGTGTTAATTTTTGAATGCTTGTGGGATTTCTTGGGTTTAGTTGTTAGGCACTGTTGTGTTCACTGTGTACACTCATTTAACTGTGAACTTCTTTGGTCAGCTACAATACCCAAGCAGTTTCCTTTGCTAATGCTTCATAAGCATTTTGCTTGCATAATCATTGCAATATATCTGCAAGTATATTTATACCCCAACTCTCATGTAGTCACCAAACAAATGTAAGTCACCTCCCTGGGGGATGTAATTTATAAAGCTGGAAGATTTTAATGAAAATAGAAGTAATTCGTTAAATTTCATGAGGAAAATGGACTAGTGATTCAGAAATGTGTGGGATGTATATGGCATACTTTTCAATGTAAATGTTAATAACCAGCATGCTGTTTGTCAAACACTCTCCCAGCAGCATTTACCACCACAGAAGCTGAAGATTATAATAAATGGCTACTTGAAGAGCTTCTGCCAATATTGGTATCCCCAAATAAAGGCGGTTTGGCGTGGTGGGTCTGCGTCATCAGACTGTGCTAGACTTTCCAGCTCTGCAAACATGACCCAAAGAAAAGTTTGGCAGTTACAGTGGGTTCATCAAATTTGTTGTAACTTGGTTTCACACCTCAAGCTGCTACGAAGTGTGGGGCCATGCCTTAGCAGAAGGCTTTAAACTTGAAGTGTGTACAGTGAGTCTCATGTACAGGTTTGTACACTTTCTTGTGAGTGTAGCCACTTGCACACAGAGTCTGCTCAACAGGAGGCTTAAAGCAGCTTAAAGGTCAATAAGCAGTATTTAAATATAAGGTTTGATAATTAAATGTGTACAAAAAGCTTAATGTCATTAAATTACAGGCAGTGTTCTCTGGAATAGATTGTAATTTTTGACTTGGAATAGAATGGTTATTATTTGTTTAGCACTGACATACACAATCAAGTTGAGTATTTTTAGTGAAATAAATTGCATGGAATATAATGTAAAGATGACTGATTAAGGTCTGGGCTTATTATTAAGGTCTGGGCTGATTTCTGTGCAACTACATTTTTCCTACCAATAGTGCATTTGTCAGTACAGCTCTACTGTAACCTCCAGTCCAAATGTTTCAGTTAATTTTGTTGATACTGGGAAAACAAACAATCAAACAAGCAAACAAAAGGCAAGCTTTGACATTAAGAATAAAATGTGAGATTTACTACAAGAACCCTGAGTAAGTGAAATAATGGCATATCAAGTATTGTCATTTTTAGGTGCTTTCTCAAAGCTGTGTGGGAAGTGGATAGCTTGTTTTCTGGAAGAGTTGAATGTAGTATCCTTTAAAAAAAATACTCATATGAATAAAATATCAGTATTGTGGTTGTGAGCTCAGATGATGCTAGCTCAGAAAAGCATGATTTGAGTTCATTTTGGTCTTAGAACTTAATTAAACACTGGGTTAGATGTCAGTTTTTACCTTCGTCAAGAGAACAAAGAAGTGAGGATATTTAAAAAAAAAAATATTTAGCATCTATGAGGCCTTTTAGGCAGGAAAGAAGGATCATAAACCAAAGTATCATGGTTTATCTGTAGAAAACAGAATACAAACCACAAGGCCGGGTGCTGCTGCAACACTAAAAATTTTGCAGAGTATTCAGAATGGAGAATTCTCATAAAACTTTAAGCTGTGTGAAAAAGTCATAGAAGGGTTTGGGTTCTTTAAGATTTTGGGTTCTTTAAGGGAGACCTTAAAAATCTTCTAATCCAAACACCCTTGCTGGTAGGCAGAGATGCCCCCCATTCAATCAGCTTGCTGAGAGCTCCTTCCAGCCTGGCCTTTGACACTTCCAGGCATGGGGCATCCACAACCTCTCTGGATAATCTTTTCCAGTTGTCTCAGTACCCTCTGAGTAAAGATTTCTTCCTAACAGCTAATCAAATCTCTGGATAATCTTTTCCAGTTGTCTCAGTACCCTCTGAGTAAAAGATTTCTTCCTAACAGCTAATCAAATCTCTCCTTTAGTTTAAAGCCATTCCCTCTTGTCCTGTCACTGACAGCACGTGTCACATCAGCTTAACTAGCAAATAGGTGAGTTCCTAGCAGCTGAAGGGGTGGATTCAGAGCTGGTTCTGTTGCCTCCTGTCATCTTCTGTCAGCACTGGTGTTAGTTCAGAGGAGCTCTTGAATATGCTGATTTTCCTCCTGGCCCAGCCTGGTTTCTCCTGTTGTGCACATGGACTGACTTTAGGACTGATGACTGACTTTTTAGCAGCTTTTCAAAGGGGAAGACTCCCTTACCTTTGAGGGTTGATGTATATTTTATTTTTCTTCTGTAAGGTGTTTGCCTTCCATTAACATGTTTCAGCTTTTCTAGTCATGATTTTCTCCCCTTATTTGGAACAAGTAACAAGGCTAGACTGATAAACTGTCTCAGTCCTACTCTGTGTACATGTCCTAGGCCTGCCAAGTAGTAATAGTCCATAGTAAACTTATATGAGAATTGTTCATAAGCAACTGTTTTTCATGATAGAAAATTATAAACCAATTTTCCTTTCTGCCTTTCAATGCAGTAATTGATTTTCTGTGCTAGTTTTAATTCCACTGTGCTAATCTTTAGTTATATGCTTTTTTCCTTAAGATAACTTTAAATTAATTTCAATTTCCAAGTCTTATAAAAAAATTCTTGATGAGAGGAACATGTACTAGGAATTTCTAGTTTATTGTCTTCATTTGCTAAGGTTTTTTTATTGTACGTCAGTTTAAGTTTTGTTTCTTTGTGATTTTTCCATCAGGATTTTAAATTTCTAGTTAATTCTAGTGAACCTACAATGATCCAAGTATATTATATACAAAACTCATTTGAAATGGTAATTGAAAGGTTATAGAACTTTATTTGGGGATATGTAGGAGAGGAGTTCTTGAAAGTTATATGTGTGCTATACTAGTGGTGCTTATTCAGAGAGAAACCCTGTGCTCTGAGAACTTGCCAGCTTCTCTTAGCCTTGAAGGATGAATCTGAGCACTTGAGGATCTGCCTGTGCCATGTCCTCTGCTCATTTTTTGCTTCCTCTGTCCTGTAGGAGCACATAGAGTAGGATGGTTACTCAGAGGGCTCAGTCTCAACAAGGATCCTCTTGCTCCACTGGTGAGTGGATTACCTGGTTATCTTGACAAATCAGAGGCAAAAGGCAAGCTGTGGGAAGGCAGCAGCCACTCTTCCTCTCTGTAGATTTTATATTCCTCTCTCTTTAAGAACAAGTTTCCTATTAGTTTCTCAGCACAGTTTTTGGAGACTGCTGCTCCAGTGAGTCTTAGAGTAAATCTTGTGGGCCTCAAGTGAGTCATGGAATAATACTTCTCCCCATACAACACACAAATTTGTTTTCTAAGTGTAGAAATCTGAGCTAAAACCTGCAACAACCCTTGGTAGAAATACAATGGAAGTGCAGTAGCACTTAAAATACTTAGCTAATATGACTTCATTTTCAAGTAGTAGGCATGGGTTGAAACTTTTCAAGGATACTGGATGTTTTGCATGGCCTGTCATTGTGAGATGTTCTCACTTCAGGATCTTAAAAACTGAACCACACGATATCAAAAGCTCTGGAAAACTTGGGCTGTAATACATATTACTGTTGAAGTCCCTTGGATGTCAGTGAGGATGGGAGTCTGTAGCAACCTCTTATTGCCCAGGGAAGAAAGACTAAGGGGTTGCAACAACCTGGCAGATGTGTTGGAGCAAAACTACCAATATCTTGAACTGACATCTAAGCAACTAACAAAATAACCAAAGATTAGGAGGGGAGAGGGACTTAAGTTTCTGAAGATAGAGTTTAGTTTATTTGAAACATTTTGTAGAGCACTTCTCACAAAAAGGTCAGCAATAGCAATATCTCCAGGTCTGCAGAATGAATGCTGAATATGGTACAAAGCTGAAGAAGTTAATGTTCCCTACTTTTCTTCAGAAAAGAATTTTAGAAGTTCAATTCAGGAAGCTATTTAATAATTTAGCAACATCTGATGTGAGCACATTTGTAGGTAAACAGCAAATGATGTGATAGTGAAATTTCAGAACTTCTTTGTATGATAAAATAATTATGATTTTCCCTAACAAGTTGATATATAAAATATACACTGGGATTTCTTACCCCAGATACACGTCCATCCTAAATCAGCAACAGCATTTAATGCATAATAGGAAGAGAAAGTTAAAAAAATAAACTAGGTATGGATTTACAGAGACAGCAAGGTTAATGCCTCTCATTTCACAGAGCTGTCTGAGGATCTTTCATGACCTAAGATTTCTATGTTACTGATTTTACATAAAATCTAAAAACCAGCAGAAATTTCCCTAGTTATCAGTGAGAGCATTGATGATGCCTTAGAGGGGATGAATATCCTTTGTGGTTTTACTTGGCTTTGTACAGGGCATGGATCAATGATGAAGGTTCTGGTAGCAGCACTGCTGGGTATCTGTGTGCTTTTTTCAAACTCCATCTGTGACAAGACTTGTGACTGCATACAGGTCTTGATATCCCCAGAAGGCCAGAAAAGGCATAGGAGTACACATTAAGGAGGAGGGGCAATAGACTCTCTGCAGGGGCATGTGGTCCAGTTCCTGTATATATTTAGAGACCTGAGGATAGTTTTGAGGAATCAGAGTTACATGACAAAATCAACTGCAGTGTCTTTTGTTGAATGAGATGTAATTTCTGGATAATTTCTCTGTCTGGAATAATTATTTTGAATCTCTCAATATTATATTTCAAGAGGGGGTATCTTGTCCCAAATGTGGATTTCCAACCAAACAGCCCCTTGGCTGTGGCACAGTATAGCTGAGAGCTCTTTATTTTAAGAAGAAAGGAAAAAGGCTTGTAAGTGCTGAATGTCATCTGAAAATGGAAGTGTGTCCCTCTGTGCAAGCTCACATCCAGACTCAGCAGCAGGCTGCTGCTTGTAAGGGGCATGAGGTGGCTCTTTTTGCATGTGATACAGAGGTGAGATCCTGCCTCTATGCCTGCTGGGGTTGTACTGCTCTGCTGTGTCATGATAGCAAGCAGTAAAAATCATTTCAGCTGTACCATCATGTTATCCTGCCTGTTCTCCCAGCTAAGCACATCTTTTTGTTGTGCTCATTGGGCTGGTTCTTATGTTGCTGTAATCATAGCATTTGTCCTGAGCATAGGCAATGGGTCACTGGTGGAGTATGTTCAGATATGCTAACAAGTGTCATTGTCTTGGCTGAGGAGTCAGTGATTGATAGGATCACCTTACCTCTTGCTCTGCTCAGTAGCCCCTGAGCCCAAGACTGAGACAAAAGGTAGGGAAAAGCAAAAAAGCATGTACTACTGTTCCATGTCTTTGAAGGTACTAGTTCTGAGAATATAAGAGACAGTAAATATTAAATTATGACTGCTAAATACCTTATAAAAAAAAAGGCACAGTGTTAGAAACGATATAACTGGAGGGGATGTTTAAAAGGAATTGAAAAAGTTGTGGCTGTACAAAATAATACTGCCTTTTTTTCCCACCTGTCTCCAGTCATCAATTAGCATCTTCTTAAAAATTCAAGGTAATTTCCAGAAAACAGCAAAGACAGATGAAGCTTCTGTATATCCTCATGCACAGGAATGGAACGTTGCAGAGTAGGGGAGAAGAATTGTAAAACTGTTTTCATGACATTTTTCATGTGCAGCAACTAGAGAAGTGATATGTAGACTAGACTAACTTTATATTCTAGACATTATTGCTGCATGAGAGTGTGATTCTGTTCCTCACACTTTTTCACTTACTGCTGCTGCACTTACGCTGCTACAGAGAGTACATAGCGTAATGCTTACAGGAGGATCATGAGGAAAAAAATCCAATTTCTAAGTAAATAAAAATTGTATGTAAAACTCTGAAAGTGCATGTTTTGTCTTTTGGGTTTATTTCCTTCCCCTTCCCTTCTTCTGGGATGTCACCTTTTATGCTTGACAAAAAGAAAAGCACAATTTCATTTTTCCAGTAGAGAATATAGATGAAGGCTGTGTTCCCATTTTCCCAAATCCTATGTAAAAATTAAAGCTATGTAAGTCTGAAACTTCTGCTCATGTGGAGTATTACTGGGTTCGTATCTGTTTTCATGGTTTAAAAATTCGCTTTTCATTCTTTCAGTCTTGACACTGCTTTTCTCAGAAGTATTCTCCTTCGGCTTTTTGACCAGAAGTGTTTCAATATAGCTGAAATAAGAACGTTTGCATTTGTCTTGTTGGAGCCACCATAGATATTAACTGCTTTTGAATCCCCCCTGGGATGGCGGTGTGGGGGGGACAGTTGCACCTCTCTGCTGAGCCCTTTCCTGCTCTGCATTCATGACTTGACTCCCTCCACAGGATACAGAGTGCATCTTCTTGTTGGTCTTCAGCTCATGATATTCCCTCAAGTGACCAGCCCAGGCAAAGCAATTGCAACCAAAACTGCAGTTCTGTTTCCCTTCAGTAGGAAACTGTGGCTAATTGTGCTGTGGAACTGATGGAAGGTTGTACATTTCAGGTCAGTTACAAAGCAACCATACAAATGCTTTATTCTTCTCTGCAGTATGAAAGTTTGGATTCAGGTAATGGAGTCTACCCTTAATTTTAATGTGTTTCCTTAAAATCTGGTAAGTGAAGTTAAGCAGTTAGACAAGCAAGAAGAATTCCTGATGAAAGTCTTCAATTTTTTTTTTTTCAGAACCTGTATACCATATAAATGAAAAGGTCACTTTGAGTCTTATTTCTCTTGGTCTACTTTGTTTCTCCAGCCAGGAGAGTTTCCTTCCATACCAACAAACTGCTATGGTATAGGTCTTAACTCTGCTAGTGTCCATACAATTTCATACTAAAAAACACTGTGCATTGTTATTTTGCTTTGATACACTGGATTCTCTGGATGTTAGAATAATCATTCTTTATCACTTAACACTATTTAACTAAAGAAAGTTTTAACTAAATTACAGTTCTTCTCTGGAGCATGTTACAAATCCAGTATTATTTGGTAATAAGTAGGGCCATGTGAGAACTGGTTTTGATAGGTATTTACCATTGGACCCAAAGGTCAGTGTTCCAGATTCTTTCCATTTGAATCTATATATCAGTTTGAATAAATACCCCTTAGGAAAATGTCTCATCTCTGTATTTCACTGTAGTGAATTATTTAGCAGCAAGGTAGGTTTGTGGGATGTCAAAGACCAAGTTGCAAGACCAATGTCAATTTAGGAAGAACAGAAATCTCAATCCACAACTGTCACTTGCCAGAAGAATATTAGCAAGGCAGAACTGTTCTTGTGTCTCTTCCTTATGTTTTTTTTTTTTTTCTTGAAGATAAAGGACCCATGGTTTTCTCTGTGTATTTGAAAACTTTATTTTTCCCCGGGAACGCAAACCTTTTGATTTCATTTTCGCTCTAATAACAGTCTCTGTCAAGTGATTGTAAAATGCTCCCTTTGCTACTCCATTATTATTTTCTAACTGGAGAGCAAAACCAGTTAATGACATTGTCATGTGACTAGCTAGTTCATGGATTTCTTCTGTTCTGGGATCAAAGGCAATATGGTGTTCAGTGGAGGCCAGGGTCTTTTAATCTCTTCTGAATGGTAGTTTTTTCAAATGTCACATATTCTGCAAAATATTCTGCAATTATGAAGTAACGGTAGCTGTTAAAGATCTTACTCTATGCCTTTGATCTATCAAATCTGACCACAGCTCTTTTTTACCTTGTGCTGTGTGCTGCAATCATCATTACATCTCAGATCTGAGAAACCAAGTTATCTTTTCCTGCTGGAATCGTGTGTGTGACTTGCCACCAGTTCTTTTTTCTCTAAAAGGTGTACTGAGATCATGATACCAAGTACTTAATTTGTGCATAGCAGGGAACAATAAACATAATCTTCGTTTCTTTATTCTTACAAGGTTATTAATTTGAATAAAAGTAATTACAGATATTAGAAGTAAATCAAAGTAATTCCCTTTTTTTACATTGTTTTCCCTTTTATGCATGCACACATTGAGATGCTAAGGTCTTCTGCAGGAGCTCTACTTCATCCTGAAGGTATACTGCTGCAATTTTTATTATGTGTGTGTTAAGATAAATGTAATAATATTGTATGGATTCTTTAATTAGAAGTACATCACATTTACATGATGAAAATTGCTTATTCCTAACATAAATGCAGGGAGAGTATTGATAGGCATACTTCATTACTTTCCTAAAAACAGCTGTTTAAAAAAAAAAAGATTTTCTGGATATGAATACTATATTTTACAAATCTTTATTTTGTCTAAGAAGGAAAAGTTTGTTTAGATCTAGTGTTCTCTTTGAAGTTGTTAAAGTTAGTGTCAGCCTTTCATCATTGGTTGAGTTACAAATGCAGTTTCTCAGTGAAATTTTAATTTTGTAGAAACACGTGCTCAGACCTAGGTGATGGGCACATTTTATTGTACACAGAGTATAATGGAAGATCAAATGGATAAGCATATTAAGTTCCTGAATCAGTCAAATGTGACTGCTGGAATAATCTTAGTCATTACCTTTTTCTCAATTGTATTTGCAATATTATTGCATTTCTATATTATTTGAAACACAATTATTGCTTGGTTAGTTACTGTCTTTAGTGTAGTTACACTCTCTTCTGCTTTTTTGCAAAAGTGAGACAGCTTACTGTTCGTTCTTCCTCAGGTGCCAAGCAGAAAATGTACTTGCTGCTTCTGCAGAAAAAGGTTGCCCTGTCACTCAACGATGATCACTCATCCAATTCCAATGTATTTTCCTATTGGTCTTTTATATTCAGATGCTTAAAAGACCTTTAATACTTTTTCCTATACTCTTAGTATTCCTGAGGTTATTGGTTGTCATTTTTCCTAATCAGCTGTTTACCTGGCTTTCGTTTCATATCCAGTCTCTTTTATCCACAATTGAATGCACTCATAAATTATTCTACTTCTTCTGCAGTCATGAGATGTATATTCAGCATGGAGGATCCATTATGTTAAAATCCATGTTTTTCTCTCATCCTTATTTTATTGGCAGTTTTCCTCAGTTCAGAGCCCTCACCCAAGACAGGTCAAGATTAGTGAGAGAGATACAAAGGAGAATATATTGAAAGATATTACATTTATAAAAAGGAATAGCATCTGAAATAAAAAAAGAATATGCTCTGAATAATATTTCACCATGAAAAAATCTGAATTTGGAAACTCTACTTAGGAATTTGATGAGATTCCAGGGTTGTTGTATTTCATATTTCATATTTGCTCAGATTTCAGCTACATTTGATATTAATAGTCAGATTTACAGGAAATAAATACAGACTGAATAGATCTTCTAAGGATAAAAGAAATACTCAATTTTTGATTACAACCAAGAAGCTGACTGATCTGATTAAAGCATCATTTATTCCTGTGTTGGAGTGCTAGCTAGTTCAGTGCTGACAAGAGGGCATGTTGATCTGCCGTAGCCCTGTTACAGACTCACTGTTTTGTGTCAGTCTCTGCAGGCTTTATGATCAAACCATGTAGATGTGTTTCCCCTCATTTAATTAACATTTTTTAAATTTTAAAAATTTTGTTCCACTCTTTTGTATCTTTACTTGCACTGCATGTGGAATTTTTGGAATAATCTTAGTTGCCACATTGTTTTCTGTCTAGGATTCCTGCTTTGGAACTTGATGGGGGGTTTTGTTGTAAACTCTGTGCTACAAAGGATAAGAACAATTCTGTTGAGGCTCTTGTGCACGTTTTTCTTAAAGGATGCCCAGTAGTCTTGATTTAGAACAAGCAATAAAAATTATAAAAACTATTAATAAAAATAAAAATAAATTTTTTTCCTAATACTTTCAAGGTCTCCTGCTCAAGGTGATTTTTGTGTTTCTCTGACCTTTTATGCTGATACCCTATTGCCTGGAACTACAATTGTAAAATAAACTGTGCTAAAGGTAAAGGTGAAAATTGTCTCTGACTCATGGCAGAAGTAATTCATACCCCTAGAAGAACAGGGAAGAGGAATAAAATAAGACCTTGTGAGTTTGGTCTGAATTCTGATCAGCGTTTTACCTTGTGCTTGAATCCCCCCATGCAGTTCCCGGATTGCTGTATTGTAGTTGGGTTTAGATGCATTCAATGCCTAGGATGAGCTCTATTATCCGTACTACTGACAAATGTTTGTTTTCCTTCCTTTTGTAGATACACATGTAACATATGCTCCCTACACATTCCCCTTTTCCCTCTTTTTTGTGGCATTAGATGACATTAAAGGAAATTACCTCTGCCATTAAAAGATCAAAGCAGAGAGAGCTCAGCAGAGCTCTTGACAATGCCAGCACAAGCTTGTGTTATCTTGTCACTATATTGTTGTGTTCCTCCTCATCTGTTGGAAGTTCTGTGGGTGGGTGGTCTCTGGACCCTATATGGTATGAATTACGTAAAGGCAGCCAGAAGTTCCTTCTCCCTCCCTGTCACAGGGCATCCCTAAGGGGCCTTGCAGCTTCTGAGCTAAGGAAATGCATGACACTGCTGGCTGGATAGCCTTCAGTAGGCTGTCCCAAAGATGCAGAGAGGGTCAGGGAGAAGACAGGACCACGTCTCCATCCCACAGGTACATAAAAGAGTTGGCTGAAGTAGCCAGCTTCGTGGGGTGTGCTTTGTACACACAGAACTGTTTTATCTGGTTTTGTGTCTGGGAGGGTAAAATCCCAGACCTGGGAAGCCAGCAAACAGTGTAACTGAAGCTGCTGCTTCTTCTGAGGTTGTCTCTGAGTGTAGGGGCTCCATTCAAGCAGAATAGTTATTACTTTATGGCCAGGAATACATGAAAGAACCATTGTTAGTAGCTTAAAAATGATAGGACTACAAGCTATTAGTTTGTAGCTATTAGTTTGTTTGACAAATGTGATTCTCCGTGCTTAAATTGCAGTTCTGTAAGCTTTCAAATTAATCTGTACACAAAAAGTAGGTAGGGAGCAGTGGAAGTAATATGAAAACGTAAATTACCTAAGCCTACCCATAAATGTATAATCAACCTTAAGACCCCTCCAATTCAGAAAACACTACCCTGTGATTAATTCATAGTAATTTTAAGGCAGCTAAAGTGAAAAGCAACAAACTTCTTTTATGAACTTAGAATTTAGTTGCCCAAAAGAAAGTGGAAAAAACCCACTCTGATGTTTTACTATTCTTTTGGTTCTACAAAAAATATTTTTTCTAGTTTCACATATGTTATATGTTCATTTAACTTTAAAAAATTAGACTTTTAAATATACTAGACCAATTAATTTTATTTTCCTAGTGTGCATATTGTATCACGCTCCTGATCATGATTCTGGCATTCTGTGCTTTTCAATTTTTAAAATTATTTTAATGATTTATTATATTTGGAAGCAATAAATTAAATTTTCTCTTGTATTTAATTGAATATTAATGAATAATTTAATCAAGTTGATAATAATATGAGTGAGAATTTTAAAAGGCATAAAAATTTAGTTCTGGCATTTAACATTAATTAACAGTGCTTATATGATTTGATAGAAAGATGGGTAGGCATAGAAGTATTATACTTTTATTGAGTTAATCTGTTTTTGTGTGTGTATTTTATAAAGCATGCTATAAGGCATTAATGCAGTTGTCAGTTTGGCAGATTTAAAGGGGTTAAAAACAGAAGTTTATTTGCATAAATGAAGATTGACAGATGATTTTTCATAGACGAGTAGTAGGACTTTTGTCTCCTAAGAGGTTTTATTGACTGTAAAGTATTAAACTGAGAATTAATTTAACACTGATGCTTTCTTCTTGCTACGTGAGATAATTTAAACATGTCAACACTGAGTAGTGGTGGTAACTCACAGCAGAGTCAGTGCAGAGAATCACAGCATTTTGTGTCTGGTTGAAAGCAAGAAATTGAGAATAAGGGCTGCCGAATACAATGAAAAAATTCAGCCACTGAATTAATTTTGAAGAAAAAATTGCACTACTTACACACTAAAATCTGGATATATCTGAGAAAGTCTTTAAAAGCATGGAGTGTGTCTTGGCTTTAGACAAATTGTTGAGGTATCTACGGAGAGAACTTCAGATATTCTTACGGATGACAGTCAGTATGGGAGAACAAGTGCTGTAGTTGTATAGTTCCTCAGTAGCCTTGAAACTTGTAAGTTTCAGCTTAGTTTATCCTTCTCAGATCTCTGCAGTTTGTTTACTGAAATACCCAGCCAATTGTATTTGGCTGGGTATTGCTGGACTTTTGTAATACTTTAATTTCTGGTTATAAAAACTGTGCTCTGTTTCCTGCACTTCTCCAGATATTTACTGGTTGGCTTTTCCTTGTTCAGGCTGAAGGGCTGTGGATTTTCAATTACCTGTGTGACTTACATTCTTACTGATTAAGCTGCCTTTTTTCTGTCTTGTGAGGGGTGTTGTGATTTGACAACCTTAAAAATGCCCATTTTTAGTAGTTAGGTGGATGACTGGATGATTTCTAATTTGCAAAACTAGAAAAAATAACTTTACTGTCATCCACTTCCTTTAGTGGCTTTAAGTTCAGGGCGCTTACATTCATCTTTGGAGTTCCTATAATTAACAAAAACAATTCTTTGGAGTTGTAGAACACATGATGTCATAAATGCAATTAAGTGAGACATGGAAAAATATAATGGGGATAATGGGGCATTTATGCATATCAGCATATCTGGGAAAAGACAAGAGGTTTTGTAGCAGCTTGCACCATCTGGAGATCACCCTTGCTTATGGCATTGACTGTGGGAAGGGAGCAGGGTTTGTACAAAGTTTATATAGATGGACAACACTGGGATATATTTTATTTGAAAACTAACTCATTATGAACTTTAAAAAGCCTTTTTTCATGCCTGGGAAGCCCTCCAAGTAGTACATTTATCTTAAGATTATGAAGATTAATTTTTCTGATTATGGATGTTCATATTGTAACACCACTTAACAGAACAAGAAACTTACTGCATGGGCAACTAGAACTACTGTGAAAATAAATGTCTTTGATTATTTGTATCTGACACTGGATTTAAATGATTTCTGATTAGTGACTTTCAAAATAATTTCCTAATGTGAGCTTCAAGGTTTGATAAAGTTGCTTATTTGTGATCACGGCAGAATGTTTTTATGTGCATTCTGTCAAAATTTATCCTGCTGAGAAAGTACTAGTCTGTCAGCAGCTCAGTACTCACTTAGCTATATTTTTCCAGTTACAAATGTGATAACTTCAAGGAAAGTTAATGGTGACCTTCAAGCCTGAAAAACACGGAATCATTCTCAATTTTAAAGTTGCATCTCAACATATATAGTACACTTTCAGGCTGAGAGCTTTCATTAGGGACTTGGGAGTTGATTTGATTTTGATTTTGGGACTTTCTGAACCGGCAAGAGGTCATGATTTGTTTTTTCTGCAATAGGTGAAAGTTTCCGGCTCTGGGCAAATGGATACTCCAGCATCCATCTCCTAGGGAGAATTTAGTGAAGCGGAACTATGTTTTCTTTATTCTCAAATGTACATTTCCATGACCAAAATTCCTGCTTAGAGCCTGAAGGCATAATTTCATTTGGCACAGTAATTCACAGTAGAAGGACTCTGTAGCATATTCTCATGTGGGTATTGAAATGTCAAAGGCTTGTGTAGATTTCCAGCTGTAATCCTTAAAATTTAGAATCCCTTTCAGCTTCAAACTAGCTTAAGCATCCTGAGTATGGTCAGTAACTAGAAATTTATGAAATATGATTGGTCAAGAATAAGCTAGATTTCAGTCAGATATATGCTCAGAGGAAGAATTAAACGTCTGTCTCTTAAAATGAAATTTCATATTTGTAGAATTAACTCAAAATGTCTTATAAAAGGAATAAGGAAAATATTAAAATATTTTTCCAAATTCTATCAGAAGCTTTTAGTTCTAAAGGCAAACAATATTTTCTTTGTCACTTCAGTTTTTAATAGCACTATGATTTTTTGTGACTAATGAATGGTAGATGTACCAGCCCCATTTTAAGAACAGAATACAAAGTTTTAGACAGAAAATCGAAGAAAAGAATAATAAGACAAAATTAAATGTAGCATATTGCCAGCTACTGCAAGATTAATTGTATATTAATAAGAAGGACAATAAGAATTAATGTACCAGGACTCAGTAAAGCATTTGATATAATGTCATATAGGAATTTATTTGTTAAGTCAGGAAATATTGTTTATCTTGAAGAAATTGCTTTGACGGAATGAAAAAAGGGTTGAATTCTAGTTTCCAGATGTTTAACTTATACAGTTTTTGGTTATGTACCTCCTTGTCCAGTTCAAGGAAACAGTCTTTTCTTTTCTCTTTGAAGCATTGTGTGTTTGGATTTTTTGTATAATGGAGGTCCTCCCAGATTAAGATTAATCTATTTCCTTCTATTTTTTATCAAGAGCTATTTTCTTGCCTATTAATAATTTATTATTACATGTCAAACCTTGCTGGTGATGCTTTGGTCCATATTCAGTCACTTGTAACATAGTTGCCTCTCAGAAACAATTCCTCTTTCTTGTGTTTCTCTGCTTCCAAATGTACTTATTTATTAATTTTCTGTGTGGAAAAGGAGGCTGCCTTTATAATGGAGGATACTGGAATGCAATTTTCTCTGGTATTAAACTGATCATAGAGTCACAAATCATGGAACAGTGTGGGCTGAAATGAACCTGTTAAGGTCATTTTGACTAAACCCCTGCTCAGAGGCGGTCCAACTAGTTCATGTTGTACATGGTATTGTTCAGCTGAACATTTTCAGTCTCCAGCAGTGGAGACTCCACAAATTATTTTGTCAGTCTGTGCCATGGGGGAGCATTTTTTCTTTAAACCAATACTGAATTTCCTGTGTTGCAACTTCTCCTTATTGCCTCTTGTCCTTTGACTGAGTCGGCCTCAGTAATCTTCATTTCCTTCCAGCAGGTCTTTATGGAAAGCTGTAAGATCTTTACCTCAGCTTTCTTTCCTTTAAGATGGCTAAGAACAGTCAATATTCAAAGTCAGATTTCCTCAATCTCTTCTTTCATTTCTTGAGCTCCAGCACCCTTGAGCACTTATTGGACTTGTCCTGTTAGGTCTTCCTTTTGTCATGTGAGTCCAGAACTGGACACTCCAGACATGCCCAGCAGTCTCAGGAGTGCCCAATAAAGAGTAAGGATGATGATCTGCTGGTAGCACTGTTACTTAAACAGCATTGTACATGGTTGATTGTCCTTGCCAAAAGGGCACATTGCTGAGTCTTCTTTACCTTCAGATCCTTTGTGGAGCACTGCTTATTCTCCAATTGTTGGATGTAGACTTTACAATTGCCTTTGCTGAAGTTTATAATGTTACATTTGGCCCACTTTTGTGGTCTGCCCTTTGAACAGCGGCTCTATCTTCCAGTGCGTTGATGCTCCCACCATCTTCCCAAAGGAGTGCTCTACCTCGTCATCCCTGTTGCACATTAAGCACTGTTAAATGCTAGGGTTTTTTTCCAGGAGGGATGCCCTGGTAACTGTAGCTGGGCTTTGCAGTGCTTATCACTACCTTTTGAGCCCAAATGCCCTGGCATTGTTGTGCTCATGTTATCTTGTCCCTCTCCAAACCATACTGTATCAATTTGTCTATCCCACTGTGGGATGTATTGACTGTGGGGTCACATTGTAGACCTTGCTGAAATCATGGTCAGTGATGCCATTGCTTTAGCTCAGCGCAGGGAGCCCAACATCTTGTCATGGAAGGAAGTCTAGTTGTCTAGTGCGATTCGCTGTTTAGTAAGCTGATGCTGCCTATTCAACTTTGTTATCGTTCATGTGTGGGAAATGTCTTCCAGAAGAATTTACCACAGACTCTCTGAGATACTGAGATTGGGCTGGTTCACCTACAGCTAGTGCATAGGTTACCTCTGGAGAAGCCATTTTTTTGAAATGGGTGCAACTGTTGTCTTTTTCTAGGTATGAAGAATCAGGAACCTTTCTCAATTGCAAAAAACCTTTGAAAGGTAGTAGATGACAATCTCGCAATGGTGTTGGCAAGGTCCCTCAGCAACTTCATATGTGTCTGAGTCTCATGTCACATGAGTTGTACTTATGTACATCCAATTGGCCCAATTTCATCTTCTGGTAATGTAGATAATTTACTGCCCTGCACTCTGATAGTTGGCACACAGACTTGACAAACTTTGCCCATCAAGGCAAATAAAACACTAAGCTACTCAGACTTACTCATTCCATTAGGTTCACTGCCACATTGAGTAATGGACCTATCTTCTCTTCAGCCTTCCTTTTTTACTATTTGGTTTCTTTAAAAACCTTTAGAGTTGCTTTTCATGTCCTTTGCTAATTGTAACTTTACTCAGACTTTGGTTTGCCTAGCTCCATCCCTATGTGGTTGGACAGTATCTTTGTATTGAATCAAATAGTTTCCTCTTTCTTCCACCATCCCTGTGCTTCCTTTTTACATCTGCATTCAGTCAGGACATTGTTGTTCATCCATACTGGCCTCCTACAATTCTTTTTTTAGTGTATCACAAAGGGCTCTTTTCGTATGTTTGAGGATGGTGTCCTGAAAACCAAGTCCTCCTTGACATCTTGCCTTCCCACAGGATGCTGCTAAGTAGCTTTCTAAACAAGGTCATGTTTGCTCTCCTGAAGTCCTAGACTCTTTATTCTGCTGTTTGTCTTGCTGCCTTATTTCAGGGTTTTGAACTGTACAACCTCCCAGTTCCTGATGACAAGGCTGTTGATGACCTTTGTATCTTACACCAGTCTGTAGTTGTGAGTAACAAGTTGGAAAATTCCCTGTCTTGCTTTTTGCCTAATCCATATACAGTGTTACAAACAATTCCTTTTGCAGTTTAAGAATTGAGAATGTTTCTGGACCTGTTTCCAAGTGTTCATTTTCATGCAGCCACCTTGTTCTCAACAGTGAGGGAGTTTACTGGAACTGAGCACAGTGACTGTAGTGAAACATTCATTTTAACCAGCATAGAGGTCACTGAGGATTAGCCTCACAGGCCTGCCATGCAAACAGTTGTCTTAACTTGTGAAAAATGCTGTACCAGCTAGTACCAATGCAAAGAGCACATTTCTTTGTTGTGTAAAAGAAGATTTTCATTAGCTCTAAAAAGAGAAGAGATCCAGAACAAATGAAAGAGAAACTAAGCGTGTGTCTGTATGTGCTCCCCCAAGCACTCAGTGAGTCCTGACCTGGGAAAGTTTTAAGTAGAGAGTTCACTGATAGTAAGAGACAAGTGGTCTGTCTTAACATCCTCCCCCCATCCTCTCCCCCACCCTGCTATGTTGGTTTTCCTTGCTCTAAAAGTTTGCTTCCTGCTGATTCTAGAAGGAAAGCCTGAAGGAGTAGCTGATGCTCTTTGATTAAACCCATCAGTGCACACTTCCAAAGCCCTGCATCTGACACATACCCTGGAAGCTTCCAGGATCAGTGTCCTTTCCCCATTTTCATCTTCCCCACCCCCTTCCTGTTTTATACAAAAGAGCTTCTCATATGCAGGTGAGGGAGCTGTATAACTCTGCAGTTTTTTCAAAGCATAGTTTAGACTTAATAAATAAATCTTCTATGACAGTTTAATTTAGCTACATATTATAGCCACAATGTAACCATTGAAAACAATCTCTGACAATCCACTGGAAGTCAGTACATTTATAGTTACACAATAGAGGTGTAAATGTGTTCTCAAATATTTCTAATAAGATAAAAATGTGCTATAGTAGCAAAAAAGAGAAATAGGCTAGAGCAATGCTTCTGAATTTATTGTGTGATAAAATTTAATTGAAAAGTTACTCAGAGTGTATGGGGGTTTTGATGATTTTGATTTTTTTTTTTTTTTTTACTGTTTGCAATGTTTCTAGTGGATGTTTTACTTCCATGAACTCCTCTATGTGGCACTTATCAATTTATTTAAAGTAATTATGAAGGCTTTGCATTTGTAGTGGTGGAATTTGAATCTGTGTATTCATGTGATTCTGCAGTGATGGGTGCCTACTTCTGGATGGAGATGTCATGACTTGTACTGAACTGGAGCTCTTCAGCCAGGACGGGTCAAACCTGGCTCCTGCAAAACCCCCATCTCACCATTGTCAAGGCTGCTGGAGATACATAGTAGCTGGGTATTGTGGGTTGTGTCTCTGCTGGCCCACATTTACTCCAGTGCTGCCGTCAGTTGTTTCTCATTATCCCAGAGTGATGTGACACAGCAGGACTCCTGTGGACTCAATAGCTTCAGTTTCTTGCCAGCACGGTAGCTGTAGGCTGTTTTGTGCTGAGCAAATTCACCGAATCACAGATGAGTTTGCTGAGTTTGAAGGGGCCCACAAGGAGCAAGTCCAACTCCTGGCCCTGCACAACACTATCCCCAAGACTGACACCATGTACCTGAGAGCGTTGTCCAAACACTTTCTGAACTCTGACCAGGCTGGTGCTGTGACCACTTCCCTGGGAACCATGTTCCAGTATGCAGTCATCCTTTAAGTGAAAAACCTTTTTCTGATGTACAACGTAAACCTCTTCTGGTACAAATTCAGGCCATTCCCTCAGGTCCTGTTAGTGGTCAGTGTTTGTCTCTCCTCTTCCTCTCATATGGAAGTTCTAACTGCAATGAGGTCTCCCCTCCAGGCTGACTTCAGCCACTCCTCATCCAGCTTCACTTGAACCCTTTCATCATCCTCATGGCCCTCCTTTGGACTCTCTCTAATAGTTCTGTCTCTGCAGCACACTCCCACTGTATCTAGTCACAGCTTTTTCATTATCTTTGTAGCCCCAGACTACTGATATGCTGCTAATGAGAGTTTGGGTGCAGGAATATTGGTTTGCAGAAAATAAAAATTTATTATTAGCTTATGTGCTAATAATCATGGAATGAGATTTTCTGAGGATTTCAGTAGCAACTATTTCATGATTGCAAGAAGTGTCATCTGCTGGTCAAGATGAATATAAGGTAGATAAATGTTTCTTTGCGCTATGCAAAAGTTTCTGACAGGAGTTTTTGTTGCTAAACACAGATTGTTTTCTTACTGTTATGTCTGATATGTGCTTTCCCCACATTAAAAACAGGTGGAGAAAGGATATAGCAAAAGTCTGCCAATAGTTACACCAAAAAGACTCATGAGCCTATAGTTTAATTCATCCTGAAGAGTAGAAAACCTTGCTCGATGAATAATGGTTTCTTTAAAAGCTCCTCACAGTTTATCAATATTGCCTCCAACATGAGAAGTCACATAAATTCCTCTTTCAAATCCCATTGAAGAGATTTTGAAGTATTTTACTAAATTCTTCAGTTCAATTTTTAAAGTTTTCTTTAGTTACAACCACAGATTTCAAAAGTAGGGGTTTTTTTAGCTTATAATTTTCACAGGTATTTGTCATTGACTAGACATCTTAGAGCTCTGGTTTCAGCAGATATGTGTAAAGAATTTCCATCAGAAAGTTGCTTGAGATTCCTCTTTTCATATAAATCATTTCTATTTCATGAGGCTCTGTTTGAATAAATATGTCCAATGTTTCTTGGTAACGTGAGAACAAGCAGCATTCCAATAAATTGTGAAAACGAGGCAATGAGAAAATTAGGAATCTTTTACTCCTCCAGTAAATTCACATCTTAAAAGTGAAGACAGGTTTCTTGAGCATTTCTCAAAGTCATTCCTGGAGAATTGCATAAGACCAATGAGATTCTGTAGTGACAGGATACAAGGATTTATACTTCTGTAAAATGGATTAAAATCCACTTTGTGCTATTAAAACTGTGGGAAATATCCTAAGAAATAGCCTAACTAAAAATTTCCTACTTAATTGAACTTCAAGAACTAACTTCAAAATTATTAGTAGCCTCTTGCTCTGTGTTCATAAGAAAGTACTTGGCATTCTAATTTTAAATCTGCATATACTGTCAGCATATATGCACCTAGTGTTTCTGGCTGTTCAGAAAATCAGGTATTTCATATGGGTTACATAAATAGCTTGCTGTTCCTACCGGGAACCTCTACATGGATATGTATTCACTGTCCTGCTCAGGTGGATGCCAGCTTGTCCTGAACTTGTTCTTTGCTCCTAAGTGTCCTTGGTATGGTGCAGCATTTGGGTTATGCACTCAGCAGGAAGGCAGATGGCTCAGGCTGAACTTGTGGTTTAACTGTGATTACTCAGCTTTGCACTTGGTGGAGGTTGACATCAGGCCAGCTTAGAAAGTCAGCAGAATGAACCCTTGCCTGCAGGCGGGATTATACAGATGTCAGAGTGTAATTTTTATGTCCATTAGTGTATTTGCTCAGGAACTTCCATTTGGCTTTTCTGCTGCGTGAGGAAAAAGGAGAATATTGCAGTGATTACTGTGAAGTGTATGATCTATTCTACCTCTACCATTGCCTTAAGTGTAGTTAAGATAATGCACTGTTGTTTATCAATAACATGCTGATTACAGTCTTTTGTTTCCACTAAAATATTTATTTTCTTGCAGTTTTATTTTGATTACATATTTCAGAACACTTTGAAGGCCTTTTTTTCTTCCCACTGCTCTATTTTTCTACTTTTCTCAGTGCTTACTTTCACTAACAGGTAAAAGATTGCAAATTACCTACACAGAAGAATTCAAAAGACCCAGAGGATCCTGATATGGCCATTAATTATAATGAAATTGCTATGCTGTCTGTTATGAATGATGTTTCCTCACTTTATTTCATTTTCTAGAAAATATCTTGATATAGCAACTATTCCTAGAGATATCATGGGTTGAAATGGCAGTTTCTTTCAATTGTTTCAGTTTTCTATACAAACTCCCTCCTGTTTTGGATTCACATAAGCATCCCAAATATCTTCTAATTGTACAATAATATTTACATTCTTACATTGCAAACAGCATGTCCAGAGAAAACAGATGGTTCCTTTTTCCTAATAGGTGTAAGTCTGAATTGATAAAAAAAAGCAGTTAAGGAAAACTGGGAAGAAAAGCTGCTGTTTCTTGTACAAAGGACTTTCTTGATTTTAGGAGTGTCATACATTTGTAATGGGTGCGAAACTGCAGGCTTTTGTGCCTCCCTATCCTCTTAAATTCATCAATAACTACATAATATTCTTTTTTTCTCCTTGTTTCGTTACATTGCCAGTCCTTGGCAATATATCGGGGAAGGTAAATCTTGTCATTCAGCTAGCCATGTTTCCTGGGATATGCAAGGTTTATTATTTGTTTTGGAAACGCAGTAGGTTTATTAGAGTTATTCTTGGGCATCTGCTCTCTACACATTTTTCTTTCAGGACCCAATGTACCTTTTCCAACTTTTTGAGCGAACCCAGAAATTTCACACAACACCTATAAATGGAACCAGTGCTACTAGGAACTGAATTGAAAAATTATAATTTTTTTACTCATAAACCTCTTGGTCACAAAAGTACCATTTTCTTATGTGTCTGGACAGCATCTCACACAACAGGATCTTCTGCTCAATTTCTAGTCCCTAGGCTGTGTCTATACTAATAAATGAGTAAGTACCAGGGAATGTTCCTGCACAGCAGATCTCACTCCGTATGGCTAAATTATTAGAATGGTGCCTGGAATGGTTTTGGGATAAGCCAACTAGCATTCCCAAATATTCCCACGCGCCACTCAGGAGTTAAATCAGGCCATGGAAAATTTCTCTTAGCTAGTCTGAATGCTGCCGCTGTGTTTTTGTAAATAACAGGGTTTAATAAAGGGTCAAGGGCTGTTCAGCACCAGATCACTTTTTGGTGCAGATGCACTAGTTCCCATACGTGCCCTCCACATATACTCTAACTAATAACTTTTTCAGCTTTCCTTCCCATGTCTTGACTCTTCCAAAGAAGGAAGATTAATCTACTAGCTGAAAGGCAATCAAAGCATGCTCCAGACAGGTCCTCAGTATGGACAGGGACAGGAACGGGACCAGGATGAAGCAAATGGCAGAAAGCACCTACAATTCTCCTTCTCTATAACCATACCTGATACATCCTGTCTGAGCACAGAACAATTATTATGAGTCTTGTTTCCTGCATTAAAGGGAGGAGTCTATATTTTCTAGGGAGATTTATTTGTATTGCAGGAACTTGAAACCTTCAAGGACCCAGCTTGCCAGAGGCAGCTTGCTAGCCTTCCCTGTAGTCCAACAACTGATTGCACTTAGCATATGAGATCAGGAAGAGTGAATGAACAAAACAGAGGGGTATGCTGAAAGCTAGGGAAATGGATGAGCTTCATCCTTTCTGTCTGGGATTCCACGTGTGAACATTTATATCTTAATGATAGGGTTAAACTCAAGTACACACAGAAAATATGATATGCAAAATTTCTCTCTATTTACATAGGTTGACTAATATTTTACATAGTGCAGCAAAGCAGAGTACATTTTTAGAGTTTTCATTTTTATAAACAGTGACATACTGCCAAATCATACAGTAAAATCACAGCCTCATTAAAGCGAGCAATAACAGAGCTTTATATTGTCTTTGATCGAGTAAGAGTTTTATCCCTGTATGTTTTTCATGGGTGTTTGTTCGCTTGTTTTGTTTTTCAAAGATTTATGTTCTCATACATTGTGCTAACTAAAGTAAGATGGTGGCATATTGTAGTAATGATTCATCTCTTCCAAACAGATAGTGTTATTTCATTTAGTTACAGGACTTTTCAGACCCTTTTTGAACATTAAAGGTCCAGACCAGTTCCCACACAAGTCAGTAACACTTGGATCAGATTCAACGAGATGTTTGGCTTTATCTAGCTTACGCTGCCATGGTGAAAATGTAACTGCCTGGGGAATTTTCACAGCATTATTTGACCTTTTGCAAGAGCTTAGATTGCATATCAGAAAAGTGTGTTTTCAAGAGGGCATTGGTTCTTACATAAATCTCTCAGATCCATGCTTTAAAACTAGCTTCTTGTACAACTTCTAGCTAAATTTCCTGCATTCTGCTTTACAGTTTTGTAAGAGTTTGAAAAAATGGCGTGCTTCAATTTACAGACAGCTTCAATGTTATAGTAAGAATATTGAAAGATGTTGGCTAGATAGGGTTTGGGGACAAAGGTGATACCTTTCTTGGACCAGTTAGTGTAGACTAGAAAATCAGAGCATGTAAAAGTCTTAATTCTCTTAGATAATTTTAGTGATGTATACGTAGGTATCTACATCTCAACTAGCCATACTTACCTCTTTTACAAAAAGCGCAGATACGTAGGCACTTCAAATGTGCAGTTCAATGTAGATGTTTACTTGGGGCAGTGAATCATGCTGTGGAAGGGCTTATTTCTGTCCATCAGCAGTGTGGAGGGTTTGGGATGCCGAGTTCAGTTGCAGATGTCTGCATTGTGTGCATCTATATTTAGTCAAATCAATCGCGTCTGATTGTGGCACACATAATGGATATGATTAGATATTATTTCATTTCCCAAGTCAGTTCTGGTGTCAACATGAGTATATCCCATTAAAAGCATCAGATTATTTTCTACTGTGCTGAGTGACTCATGTTTAAATTTTTTAAAAGGAAAAGAGACCATTCTGACATACATTGTGTTTCTTACTTGTGGGTTTCTTGTGCAGCTAGAGTCAGAAAGATCTAGTGTAGTGAGGTGGACTGCACAGCAGGAGATAGACTGCTTGGCGGAAGATTTCCTCCAGATCTCATTAGCAGTAGAAATGGAGTGAGTCAGTGTTTGGAGTCCTTTTAGGGAATATTTGGAAATGCCTGGGGTGTTCTGCTCAGGTGTCGTGAAATATTATGTGTAAAATATGAGAATCAAAGTCTAATTTGGTCTTTCTAGGCAGAGTTTGGCATTCAAAAGGTCCTTCAAAAAATTCTGCAGCCATTCAAAGTTAGTTTACTGACTCTGTCAAAATATATTTAGGAGTTAAAGTCAAAAGAAGAGGTGGTAAGAAACTTCTTGTTCTCTGAGTTGTGATTAAAACAAAGTAAAATATTGAGGCATTGATTTAGAAATTAAACTTACAAAGTTATAAACTTAATCATACCAAGCTCTGTTAAATCTGTAACTTGAATTTATATTTTGATATTTCTTACAAGTTATTGCCCAGTGTCTGGACTTCAGTACTGGGAACAATTTACAGTATTTGTTCCTTAAACTCCAGTTTTTATATCCTGATTCCTTCAAACCCTATTATCCACAAATGCATACACATCCCTTCCTTGCTCATTTTACCTATCTAGAAGTGTCCCTTTGTGAGCTAAGCCACAAATTGGCTTGGTACTTTGAAAACTGAGATGATAGAAGATTGTTATGAGAGAATGTTCTCTGAAACCTCTCCAAATGAAACCTATAGAGGGGCAAGGTCATTAATGACCATATGAACCCTGCATTTTCATACCTATTTAGCCTTGCCATAAAATTGATTGAGGTGACAGGGCATGTATAGGGAACCTGCAGACAGCTGTAATAGTTAATTACTGTGTTTGATTGTCAGTTTGTCATCTTTGAAAACATATAATTATGACAGATGGTGCTCATAAAGGTAGAGATGAGGATTTCTCTAAGTTCTTCTGAGGCTTCCTGGGTGTCTGTGGAGCAGCCAGAAAAATAAGGATTAGAAGAAGTAGGAGCTCCATCAGTAAACAATCATAAGGGCAAAACCTTTCTCATAAGATGAGTGCTATTTATTTAGTTTTGCATAGTCAGTCACATCACGTCATTGAATTCAGGACATATGAAATGGATGTGAGGTTTCATGTGGGCATAGTCTCAAAGGCAGTTTTGATGTACATGGTCATAACCAGATATGGGTAATTCATGCAAAGAGCTGTGGCTCCCTGTCACAAAAGCAATTCAGAAGCTCAGAAGATAGAACACAAAAAGTGATCTTTCAGAGAACACAGGATAGTTATTAATTCTTTACCAAGGGCAACATTCAGGACATACTTCTTTAATCCTAATAAAACAGGTTATTTGTGAGCATTATTTAATTTCTGACAGTGTTCAGCACATAAACACCCTAGACATAACAATGGCTGCTGTAAAAGATGGTATTTTATTCCAGATCTATTTTATTATATTTATTATTCAGTTTTTAGTAGTTTTGCTTTTGCAAAAAGCCTTAGTGCTCAGGGATCTGGTGGCACAATTACATTCTTTCCAGAAGCAAAAGCAGGCAGAAATTAATGGTTGCATGTCGAGGCCACTGTCACTGAGCATAAGATACAAGCACTTGTTTTTCCTTTTAAGGCACAAAAATGACAATTTAGCAATTAGCTTGTGACCTTGAAGATGAAGATTAAAATGTGTCCTTTTGACACTAAGCAAAGCACTTGAGACATTTTCTAAACTCTTCACTGCTTGCCCTGCAGAAAATCCCAAGTTAATATTTGGGATTTGCTCCATGCCTGAAGTCACTAAAACCTTTTATTTCCTCACTAATGAATTTCAAGGCACCAAAAAGCAAGATTCCCTCGAAAAAAGCTGTTTTGTCCTTTGGTCTTACTCCAAATGAATTAGCATCTAGGGGAATGTTTTCCTTTGTTGTTGTCAGGTTTTGGATTTGAGTTTCTGCTGTTTTGAGGGAAGAGGACTCGGCTTGAATTATTACCTTTTTTAGGGAAACAGAATCAGCCAGCAGATATAAAGCCAAGTAGGTTATGGATGTTCAGTGTTCCACCTAATGATATCTGCAGGTTTCTTACTTGGAATTTACGTTCTTTTTACTTCCCCTGGAACTAACTCAGCTGGGAGGTGTACTTGCAAGTTTTCAGCATTTCTGTGGAATTTATAATAAGTGTAAGAAGCCTTTCCTGGGTACTAGGTAACATGAATTTTGGCAATGTAAGACAGCAACATGTTCAGACTGTTTCCTTAATACATTATTGATGCTGTCCATAACTATATGAAATAATCAAACTGCTTCACCGGTGCGGTAAGATAGGGACCGGCGTTCTAAAGATTGCGCGATGTACGGAAAGTTAGGGTCCTCCCCCCTTAGCAGTTATGACGTGAGCAGATGGAAATTATGTAAGCCGACAGGTATATAAGACTGTGTAACACCAGAATAAATGCCATTTTACCGTCCACCACGTTGGTGTCTGTGAGTACTTGGCCCGAGTAGCCTAGGCTTGGCTACTGTGTTGTTCCTGAACCAGGTCTTGACGCCTCCCAGAGGCGACTAGTGGTGCCAAAACCCGGGAGTTGGAGGATTCACGGGACGGGGTTCACTTGGACGGGTGAACAGCAGCCAGAGCAGTGGGACTGACCCCAGTGGGGAGGACGCTCCCGGAGCAGCGAGGAGGATGGAAGTTCTCGCGAAGGTCGTATCTCAGATTCATAAGTAATGGGGTATTGATTGTAAACCGAAAGATTTTACTCTCGCCGTTGCAAGGCTTTTGCAGATTGGGGTCATTGACCGACCGGTGGATATATTCCACCCAGACTTATGGGATAAGTGTACTAAGGCTCTGGCCGAGGAAACAATGTTGTCAGGTTTGGGGAAATATTTGAAATCATGGAGCAAAGTCATGCAGGCTTTGCGAGCTGCTCTACAAGAGCAGGAAACCTGGAAAGCATCCCGAGACTGCTTGCTAGCCACCCCCAAGTTGGGAGTTGGCACGGCGACTCAGACCTCGG
>VWZN01009297.1:80837-94345 GCA_013396955.1 Regulus satrapa | reverse complement strand
AACAAAAAAAACCACCAAAAACCTCCTAGAACATTACACCAAACAATGTACAACATAGAGGCACCTATGTTATAGCTAGCAGAGAAACAGTATAGATCAGGAGTCAATGTAACTTACACTGCATTGATGATGTGGTGCACAGAGCCCTTCGCTCAACCCTCGAGCCAGTAACCACTAAGGGGCATCCTGACGTTGGGGGAAAGAGCCCACATATTTCCAGGGAATGTGCAGAAGACTTCTGCTTTGAGAAGTTTGGTGTAGCTTTTTAGTTTTTAAAGTAAAGTGTCAGTCAGACAGAAATGAAAGTTTGTCTTCCTACAATCCCTTTCAAGGCAAGATGTTTACTGTCAGCTGGGAATGACTGTCACTTCCATGGCACCAGAGCTACTCACTGCCAGACAAGATGTCCTGATTTAGTTATTCCACCAATTAGTGAAATTGGTGAAATAACTCAATGAATCCAAGTTCATGGGAGAGGAAAGATGTCCTGAATTATTACACCAACTGATAGGCAACCTAAGCCCTCCTGTGGCACGGGGCAGTTGTCCTGCTACAAACTTTTGTAACTTGTGTTCAGTGATCACTATTTCCTTGTGCCGATTTGAAAATAAACCAGCAAGAGGAATTAACCCTCACACAAATACCTTGAGAGAGATTTCAGAGCTACAATTTAATAGAAACGTTACAATAAATGCAATTATACAGAAAAACTAGCTTAAAACTACAACATTAGTACAACTTGTCAGCCTGTTGATCAGGGAGGTAACTTGCAGTCCAATTACGCACTTGTTGCAGTGATGTTGAAGTGATGGTTTCAGTCTTGCCAAAAGCAGTGGTTCTGTGGAAGGTCTGGTCCTCCTGTGGAAGCTTCAGGTCCCTCTCTGGCTGTCCAGTGGTGGTGGGGTCGTGATCCCCAAACTGCCCAGACTATGGAGTTCAGAGTGGCGTTCACTCCAGACAGTGGAGTTCAGGTGGTACTTCCTCAGGGGGAGCAGTTATCCCGTGAATCAGAAGATATTTTTGGAGTCCTCTATTGTGGTTCCAGCTGCCTATTAGGCTGATACCTGTAGGAAATGTAGAATTAGAAAGAAATTATAAATATGATTGTGTAGCCAAAGAGGCTAAAGAAGAAATTCAGCTTAAAGCATGGTTTGAATAATTCAAACAAACCGGTCAGGCTTGCCCAAGCACATTCCTTCCCCCAGTAAAACTCGAGCAGAGACCCTTTTCCTGTTACCTTAAGGAAAGGTTCAATATACCCCAAGATAGTCTAATTGATACAAAAACAGCAGTTACTATAGGTTGTAAACAAATGTTGTTGTATTAGTATACATTGGAAGATTGGTGAGTTAAGAAATAGAGTATTCAATGTATCGATTATATAAACAAGAGAGCACGCTCTCTGACTGCTACTCTCTGACTCTTACCTCTCTGATGCTTTACTCTTAGCTCTTTTACTCTTGCTCTTACTCCTCTCTCTCTTACGCTTTGCTCCTTTTGCTCCCCTTTTCTCTGTCGCGCTCTGTTGTCTCTCTTGAGCCTGCTCTGAGCTTTCTCTGCCGGCTCCGAGCAGTGCTCCTTGACCCACGCCCTGAAATACACTGCTAACATCTGACTCGACTACAAGGGCTCTCCACCGTGTCCTATACCGTCCATACTGAGAAATTATTTTTTAAGATACCTATTCAGTTCATTATGGCCCATCAGCAGAGATGACCACTTCTGGATTGGTGGGATGTGCTGCCACTTCCCAGAAGCAGTTATCAGGGCTGAGACACTGGCATAAAGAAAAAGGAGCATTACCCTGCCTTGCAGGATTGCCTCTTTTTCCTCATCTCACCCAGCTGGTAGCCTAAGGGGTGGGGCATGCACTAGGCAGATGTTGCAGACAGCTCACCATTAACAGTTCATCAGGAATAATGCTGATGGGTGTAGAATATATAGTTTTGTTACACCTCACATTGTAACCCAGGACATTCCTTTTTCGCTAAAATGTACAAATACTAAAAAGTTTTGATAGTTGGTACACTTGGTTTTTGGAATACCACAAAGCACCCAAGGTCAGTGAAATAAATAATAAATGTCTCTTCTGAGTGTGCAATTATTGGTGTGTTGCATATTAGCTAATGACACACATACACCCCCACATCCACTCACACACACCCCCCTGCCCCCCTCAATTTTGCATTTTTCATGAAGATTTTCTTGGAGGGTTTGGATCGTTCTTCGCCTAGTGGTCACATTAAAGTCATATTTGTTTTGTTTCATCAGGGGCCAAGTCCTTGGAGCTGGTTCAGCCCCTGAGCACTTGAAGAGAGAGGGTTCTGGGATGACCAAAGCCCCTCACTTGTGAGTGTTATAAATACATACTATAATATTGGCTTTTCACAAATATTGTATGAGTGCTATATGTATAATGTTAAAATCACTTTTGATATAAAAAATATAGTTTTTATTTCTGCTATTAACTGGGCTTCAAAATAGCTGATGTGATTATGCTTGTGATAAATGAACTGTCTGTTAGGTTGGGATTACATCCAGTGAACATATGATGAAGACCCCTGCTACTGATATACCAGCTATCAAACCTAACGTCTGAAGACAATATGGAACAACACCTAAACTGTAAAACCACAAGCCACTTAAAATTCTTCTAGGAAAAGTATGAATATGCACACCTGCCTATGAATATGCAACAGGATGATGCAATAGATGAAGTACTTAAAAGGTGTTCCCTAGACAGAGTGTGCTCTTGGCTGAATGCCAAGCACCCAGCTGTAAATCTTCTCTTTATTGTCTTTGTCACCTATTGTCATTTATCAAATTTTTTCATAACAGTAAACATTGTCTTTCACATGAGGAGGAGGGTGTTTTGGGTGGATGCTTCAACCACTCCTTTTTTGCTTCCTGCTCAGTCTATACAAGAAACTGTCAAGACTTTCTCCACAGCATTTGCAGAGAAAGACTCTTCTGGGGATACAGAGCTGCTCTGTATCTTGCCTGATGTTTACCACTGAAGGGTCACCCATCAGGGTCCTCCGGAGGGGCAGATACTGCTTCCACAACTCCTTATTGCACTGTGTGTGGGGAGCTTCTCTATGCTCCCAGGGTTCATACTCCTGTTAAAACCAGTTCACCAGATCCCTTCCACCATGATCCTCAATCTCTGACTCTGGTTATGGTCCAGGCCAGATACTGTATTTGGCAATCTTGAATTGCCAGATATCCTGGGGTTTCCTCTAGGATTTGATTGATTGTACAAATGGGAGGACTGTTCCTGGGAGCCAGTGTCTGGTGCATATGTCAGATAGAGTTTGGTAATTCCTACACATCAACTTGCTAAGATTGGTGCACTGGGCATAGAAAGGAGGAGGGCAAAGAATGGAGTCAGGGCTGTCAGTTATTTGATGAAAGGAAACAAGAGATTTGTAAATATTATGTCTAGAGATCTACCCTTGGTGTATTATGAGGAGAGCTCAATCACTATTGCTTTTCTTCTTTTAGTGTCCTAGTTTTCAGTGTTTATTAGCATTTCTCTAAAATACCTAAGATAATTTTTATTATGAGAACTGCAGGTGTCTGCTCTTCTTCTGAATATTTATGCAAGAACTGTCACACAAAGGAAAGAAGCTTGGAAAATAAAGTTTAGCATTTTCTGGTGAGACAAAGTGAGAAAAATCTTGTTACCAAAATTCTAAAAGTCTAAGGCTTTACCCTAGACAATAACTTTGCTCACTACATTATAAGAATTAAACTGTATATTTATTAAATGACCAAGATAGCTGACACTACAGTGTGTCAATTTAGCTGAGAACTGTGATGCATATTGGGGATATCAATCTCAGTTGCAAGTGGAGTAAGTGAATCAAATATTAGTATCTGAGTATAAGCCCATATGAAGCTGTGGTAATACCCAGGCTTGAGCAGTACAGTTACCAAGACAAACAAGTGAACGTAAATGTAATGACTTGGTGCCAAAAATTAGTGTCTGGGCAATCCTTTATGAAGGAATATTATTGTGTAATGCATTAAACAGCTCAAGTCACAAAGTCACTCACACAGTTGCAGATTTGTCACTCCTGACAAGGAGCTTAAGCTCCATGACAGTACTATGTTCCTTGCCAACAACAGACTAACATATCTATGCTGCTGCACTTTAATTCTTCAGAAGTAGGAGTTACTTGTAAAACAGTGCAAGTTTTTTTATGCCTGCAAAAAGTGCTTGCTGCTGATGGGGAGTGGTTAGCTGCTACTGAGGAAATCAGAATCTGTGTAAGCAATCTCATAATACAGTGAAAAAGAGAGAGCTTCAGTATACTATTTTTCCCATGTTTTACCTTATGTAATGAATCGTATAATTTTTTATAAACCAAACAAAACCAAAAGAACCCTCTCACTTATTTATTCATTATAAAATCTGAAAAATCAAGCTTTCATTTCAGAAAATTTATTCCTTTTGCAATCAACTCTTATCTGATATTATTAGGAGGACTGGTAAGACTGCCTTGGGTCTGTGATGTAGATGCTTTAATCGGATTGATCTATTACTCATCCCTCAGTTATATCAGGAACTGCAGTCATTTATTTGATCAGATTTGTCCCATTGGTTTTGCATTGCAAATTTTTCAGTTGTACATCTAAGTTAAGTTCAGGCATATAAATAACTAGTCTGAGTATTTAGACATATATCTTTCTGTAAAGAGCAAGCTCTCTAATATTTTTAGTTATGTCAGTTTCATAATCTACATTGCATTAGAAATATTTTTTTTACATTGTTCCTTACAACTCTGACACGACACTAGAAAGGGAAGATCTAACTATAGGGACTAGAGAAGGTAAATGAGGTTTAGATGTGAAACATTGGGCATGTAAATCTTTAAGTCTTCACTCTTTGGAAGCACAGTAAAAGGCATTGGTAGTACATGCTTCATCCTAAAAAAAATGCAACTATTGAACTCAAAGAGAACTGTAATTTTAAAAATGAAACTTCTCTGGAAAATACATTTCTTTTCACATCTTCACATTGCATTACCTAACTTACCTGATAATGGCATTTGATAAAGGATACAGTATATTTGTTACGGGTTGTTTAACAAATATACCTTTCTTATTTCAACTACTGCCTTTTTTGGCAGTTTCAGAGAAATGCTTTCTGTTGTGTGGTTTTCCTTGTAGAAGCTCTCTGTCCCCACTACTCACATCATCCACAGATCTCAATAAAATGCCAAAGGTTTAATCTAAATTCCCCAGAATGACTAATTCTTGGTAAGCAGAAGAGTCAGTTGTACTGGCCAAGGAGCTAATGTCTTACAATCAAAACCAATGTTCGTATTCCAATTTAGTTATTCCATTTGCAGCAGTGATATATGTTCAAGAAGTCAGTGAAATCAGTGAGGGTTTTTTTATATTTTAAGAATAAAAAAGAGAAGAAATGTCTTAGAAAGCACATGGAGGGGGGCAAAGAATGTTACTTAGCCTGTCTACAATCTTCTTTAATGTCTATTCCTGTGGGTTTCCTTTCAACTCATTGTAAGTCAGTCAGTATGTGGCACAAGTCATACACAATGACTCATCAGTAACAGGCACTGTCTTACATAAAGGATACTTGATTTTGGAATGCCATTATCATTACCTGTATATTCACATGTATTCTTGGTGTGGATTCTTGCAAGGGAAGTACTTACTAATCTGAACTTGATGGGTGTCAAACCAGGACTCAATTATGAAGCCAGAGATTTTCTTTTAAATCTAAATAATCAAAAGCTTTATGGGGTAGAAGGAAGATGCAGTGGTTAGACATTAAAAAGGTTCTCCCAGAACCAAACAAAATATTGGCCTTAAAATCATGACAGCCTGGATGTGCACACAGAAGATATATATGCATATATATGTTTATGACTTTTCAGCTAGTCAGAAGCAGGCAGGCAGACAACTAAGCAAATTTAAAGAGATAACTCAGTAAACAGTAAACAGTAAATACAAATTTGAACTGTAGCAATTGAAAGGCCTTTTTTCTGCTAAAATCAGCACCTTGTCAGATCTGAACCCAAATCCTAGATAAGCAAGCAGACTGCAGAAGAGCAGTAAGTTGCCATGGGCTCACACTTTGCCTTTAATCGTGTTGTTGGTTTGTTATTACTGCAAGCAGAGCACTCATGCTATATTAAGTATCTTCTCTGTTGTTTTCTGTCACCAGCACTTGCCCCAGCTTTTCAGGCAGCAACTGAACATTCCAAGGGTTCAAGTTTGTCCCTTTTCCCTGATCCTTTTTTTCAGGTCAGCAAAGTTTCCCTGCTGGAAACTGCTTCAGTTTAGCCTCAGATGTTATTTTATATCCACAAAGTTGTACAAAGTCCTGTCCTTTTTGCAGGCTATAAAGATGATTCAGGAAGCATAGAAAAACCTCCTAGCTATCTTGAAAGACAACTTACCAAAGTATCAAAGACAAAATAGAAAACTGAGAATACCTTTTGCTAGTATTACCAGAGCAGATATTAACAGAATATGTAAGAGATACATGACAGTTGAAATACATTTTCATGTCCTCTAAGGGATAATTCAGAGGATATGGAGAGATAGGATGTGTCATATCGGTGTTCTTTTTTGACTTGATGATAACACTAAACTATTTTTTGCTATACAGAAGGATTTGTATCACCTGCTTTTCATTGTGTCTGCAGTGCAGCTCCAAGCATTACTACAGGACCAAGAGAGATTTTCAAGCTATCTTAAATACTGCTTCCTCAAGCCAATGAAAATTACAGAAAGTTCAGGTTCAGAATTTATTCAGTTGGAATCAAGAAACTAGCTCTGCTTGTCAAACATAAAAGGAGAAATCTGCAATTAGACCTGCACTCCTCTATAAGATATTACTTGTGCGACAGACATTTACTCATTTGATTCACACAAGTTCAGCAATAAAAATACTCATTTGCAAAGTATCATTAAATCTCTGTGTGCAAAACGGTTAGCTGACTTACTGATTTGGTGTTGCATATACCTGAACAGAGGATACATTGGTAGGTTAATGACTTTATAGGTTGTACAGTAATGTATAGGAGATAGGATAATAGAATCCAAAGTCATTCCGTTCACAAGACAAAACTGCTTTGGAAAGGATTTGACATATGTATTAGAGAACACATTTTTGGTTTTTTAGAAATTGAAAGATTCTCAAAGTTGAATTATCAAGAGTTAAAAAAATGGTCAGTTCAAGTAAATCCCATCCATGATATTCTACTCAGGTAGCTTGGGATCACTTCTTTTTTACAGCCTGACCTGTAATGTTGTAAACTGAATTTCTGAAGTGCTGAGATTATGAAAACAGTATCATTAATGGCTCATTCAAATATGGAAAAGATGTTGTGGTGTTGTCAGGTTTTGCCTGGTTCAAATTGCTTCATCCTAATTTAGCAAATACTATTGATCTTAATCTCTCTGTCTTGATTTCTAATCTTAAATTTGGAAAGGGTGAATAATTCACAAATCTAAGAGAAAGCAATTGCTCTGGCAGATGACCTCACTGAAAATTTAGCACACAAAATACAGCACCTCACATTTAGATAGTGAGACCAAATCAGCATATGGCTGCTCATTGACTTTCTCATTTTGTTTGTCCTATCCTCTAAATGAAACTACCACCCAAATAAACCTGGTTTATAGTTTGTAGAGAGAGATAGGATAGAATCGAGTTTCAGGCTGTGGGATGCACCTGCAGATCGCCAGGGCAGCACAGAGAGGATTCTCTCTGCTGGCCTCGGGGGAGGAGAGGCGATGGGTCAGAGCCCTGGGCAGAGAGGAGCCTGCTGGAAGCTGCCGGACACCTGAGCGGAGCGTGGTCACCCACAGAGGGACATCATGAAAGGGCGCTGCCAACACGGCCACATGTGATAGGAAATAAATACTGTGTCTTGAAGAAGTGTATACAACCAGCTCGTTTGTCTCAATAAACGTCTCAGTATCCCTGCTGGTCTGAGTCCATGTCTTGATTATTATAAATGGTGCCCTGCATCAGGGACTTGATAGGCAATGAGTTGTTACAGTGGTAACAGTGCCCAGCTGAACTCTTTGGGGAATGAAACAAAGCCCAGGGGCTGAAATGAAGCCTGTGGCACTGATTGACTTTTCCACAGGACAGAAGGGAAGCAGCTGAGAACTATGGGGAGTAGTGTATCTGGGGAACAAAAGGATGTTGTGGAGATGTTGAAACAGATTTTGAAAAAATGCATCAGGAAAGTCGAATCTACAGATTTGAATAGACTCTTGTTATGGGCAAAAGACTGGTTCAACTTTAGATAGTACCAACGTGTTTGACCCTTTGACATGGGATGCCTTAGGGAATGCTTTGTGGAACCAAGCTATGCAAGGCAACTGAGTGCTGGCAGAGCTTTTATGTACATGGTGGACTGCATGCAAGGTGCTCAGGCACATGCAGCACCCATAGACTGGAAAAAGAGGAATGCTTGTGCTGCCATGACAGCCTCATCAGCTCCTTCCATGTCTGCTTCTCCTGTGCTACCATTGAGCGAAATACAAAGCTCTGATTGTAAACTTCTTGGGGCTGTGGAAGGAGAATTGGAGGATGGCCTCTTGTTCCCCAATCTGTTCGATTCTGGAGGGGAGCGTGATATTTTCCCACCTGATCTATGGGCAGGGGTGAGAAAACAAGCTTCTGTAGAAGGGGATGCAAACTTATTGCATGCTTTTGTGATTAATTCTGGCCCAACCAACAACCTAGATGGGAAGGCTTGCCTTATGGTATCATAAAGAGCTATGTCCCTCTGCTTTAGACAATGGCCTTATATTATTAGCCTTTTGGAAACTGTGGTGAACCTGTGTGATTTGGCACCATGAGACATTAAACAAATGGCACATATTACGCTGACAGGTATACAGTTCACTGTCTGGATGTCAGAGATGTTTGCACTGTCTATGCATGTCTATGGGCAACTCATAGCAACCCCTAGAGCACATTTTGTGGCCTATGGGTGCTGAAGCTCTTACAGGGAAGGATCAATATGCACAGGCTCGATTGCCTGCAGAAGCCCTTCAGCATTCAGAGAAACTCGCTTTACAGGCTTTTCATAAAGTGCCAGATGGTGGTCTCACTTCAACCTCATTTGTTAATATAAGAAAGGAAGCTGACAAACCTTTCATTAAGTTTTTAGATAAGCTAAAAGCTGCCCTAAATAAACAAAGAGAAAACATCATTGCACAAGAAATATTACTGAAGCAGTTACCAGTGGGAAGCACAAACCCTGACTGTCAAAAGGTGTTACAGATCCTGTGAGCCCCAGCTGTCACAGAAATGCTTAAGGTTTGTCAGGGAATCAGCACTGCCAGCCATACCATGGCATTGTTATCTGAGGCTCTTGCTATGATAAGCATTCACTCTGGGTTGAATCTTTGCATTTCATAGAGGAAGCCAGGTCACATGAGATGTGAGTGCCCCAGGAACAAAGGAGGTTCTGAAAGACCAGGCATATCTGCTTGCCTTGCCAGAGGGGAGAGCATTATGCAAAACAATGCCAAACTAAATTTACTAAAGGAGGAACTGCTCCCAGCTACATCTATGGACCCTTCGGGAAACCACCAGTGAAGCACGGCAGGAACCCACACATGGATAGCAAATAAGCCCAGCTGCACTCATCCCTGCAAACGCTTGTGAGCCCAGACAGCAGGCGATGATGGCACGGACCTGGGCTCCGCAATTATCAGTCAGAATAGCAGTGTGCACTGTTTGCCTTCAGATGTCTGGGGATTGCTGGGCCACAGGCGCAGTGCATTAGTGATTAGTTGATCATTGTTCACAAAGAAGGGCTTTTTTGTTCTCCCCTATAGATGAGGATTTAACAGGTAAGATTCAGATAATGGTTTGGAAGCCTGTACTCCAGGGTCAAATTGGTGAAGGGACACAAATTGCTCAGCTTGTTTATTTCCATGCTGACCTCCTTAGCAGTCTTCCACGGGTTAGAGGCTTTAAATCCACTGGGCAGCCACAAATCCTGTGGGCACAATTGCTTACTCTCAATTGAGACTGAGAGGAATGATGGTTGTGTCTTTACAAACAAACCATGGGTCTAGTGATAGACAGGATTAGCACCAAGAGATAGGAGAAACAATGGTAGTATTCCACTGATTGATGAATGGGTATAAGACATTTACTTTTACAAACAAACTGTAGGTTTGCTGATGAATAAAACTGAATATTGAAAGAAACAATGGGGAAGAAAACATAAATTCCATAAGAGTTAAGAATTAAAAGGGAGGGTTATACGTTAAAGGGGAATTTTTAGGAATCAGGCATTCCGGGAAGTCTGTGCATCTCAAGGAAGTCTGTGCATCTCAAGTACCTCAGCCGATGGGGAAAGAGATAAGGGAAATGCGGCCGGGAAATTGGGATAAAAGGGAGGCTGCGTCCTCCAGAACTTCGAGAGATCCCAGGGGAATGCTCCATGGACTCTCCCTTTATTCGAATAAAGAAAAAGGGACTCCTCTGTCTCCTTTTTGGACATAAACCTCTGACGGTCGTGGATTAATTTTCCTGATAAGACCCACTGTCAAATTTGCCCTTTGGTATCAAAATGAGAATTTACAAATTGTGGTGTTGACAGTGGTGTTGATTGTACTGCTACAGCCTTCCCAGCTTGGCCCAGTCATTGGCCTTTGACCCAAACCTCTAAGGGCCTAGCTGGGGTTGGATGCCTCTCTATTCTGAAACAGTGTTAATTTTGTCACAATTTCATCACAGGGCGCTGAAGGTCACACAGCCATCATGAAACCATACATACTCTCACTCTCCCTGTTGCTTTGTGCACACAAGATTGCCTTAGCCAGTGGGTCTCATGTTGGGAACAAATTCACTATAGGGGCTACTGCCAAGCAGCACACCCCTGCCCTCACCTGGTTTCATTACTCAGAAAAAGAGTGGAACATGGTGATTGCTGCACGATCTTAGAAAACTCAGTGATGTTACCATGTCTAGGGGAGCCCTACAGCCAGGGCTACCATCCTCTGTGATGTTGCTACAGTCCTGGACCCTCATTGTTATTGATCTCAAAGACTGGTTTTTTACTGTACCACTTTGCAAACAAAATGGCCCCCGATCTGCGTTTTCTGTGCCTTCTATTAATGCTGGTGAGCCCTAGCAAAGATTATCATTGGAAATTTTTACCTCAGGGCATGAAAAATAGTTCTGCAATTTGCCAACTTTTTGTTGCTCAAGTGCTCGCTCCAGTTTGCTTTGCTTAAAAGCCCCATATGTTTTACTTTGTCATTACATGGATGAGATTTTGATTGCTGCTAGCACTCCTGCTGAAGCAACAAGGATAAAACAGTTGCTTACTAAGGCAGTAGAACAAAAGGGTTTGAGTGTAGCAAATGAGAAGGTAGTAGAAGAAACTCTTTGGAAATATTTAGGGTGGAAAATTTTAAATCAAACTATTCAGGCTTTGCAGCTGCAGTGGATGTATCACATGTCCACCTTCAATGATTTGCAAAAGCTCTTGGGGACAATTAATTAGGGATGCCATTTATTTGGTTTCACCACTTACAGCTCGACTACTTTTCCAGTTACTGAGAGGGGACCCTGAATTTACTTCCACTCACACCCTGGCACCGAGAGCAACAGAAGCCTTAGAACAGATCACACACATGTTAAGTACTTGGCAGGGTTGTAGAAGAGTTGCTGGCAATTTTTATCTTATCAATCAATGACCCTTATCAGCTGTATGCTTTGTTGGCTCAATGGGATGGTGCTCAAAAGGATCTCCTCGTTGTTTTAGAGTGGATGTCTTTGCCATCTCTAGTTGGGAAAACCATTGTTCTCCACATAGATCTGATTTCACTATCAATACAGAGAGGTCGACAACACATTCTGCAACTTGATGGTGCTGATGCCTGTTATCTACTTACCCATGACCCAAGATTATATAGATTGGATTATTTAGAAATTCAGCTTTCAAAAACCACTCACTTGTTTTTCAGGTTGCCCTGCAAGGGTTTTCCAATCAATTAAATATTCATTTGCCTTCTCATACATTGTTGTTGTTATTATTTTTAGATATTTATCTATTATTAGATATTTACTGTTAGATATTTATCTGGTTTTAGATGCTTATCTAATTTTAGATATTTGTTTGTTATTAGATACTTATCTGTTGTTAGATGTTTAATTTAGATGTTTATTATTTGTTAATTGTTTACTATTGTTACATACTTATACTTAGAACAGAGACTCAACAAGGCCTTTTCAAGCCTCTAAAGGGGGGAAATGATGCCTTAAGTTTTAGCTTTTGTATTTTTCAGACTCAGTGTTGTTCTGTAGTTCTGGGCTTCATATTAAGTGCAAGTAAGCTCTCTTCACAGAGTGGGCAGACAAAATAATTCCTTTTCTAGCTTGGGACCAAGGACAACTGATACAAATTTCAGGCCCAAGGGCATAAACAACAATGAATTAAAGAGAGAAAACAAAACTTATAAGAGTATGAGTCCTTGTGATTGGTCATCCATTGTGTGACCATTTTGGATTCATCTGGGGTGTAGCCCTGATGGGGCTCCTGCACAGTCCAAGGTTTATCCATTGAGACCTTTCAATAATTACCTAATTTATTCTTTTGCTCTGTCTAGTCGCTGTTCCAGGTCAGCTTTCAAAGGCACCAAACACTTTTATCACAGTTGAATTTTATTGAAAAATCTTATTGTTCCCCAATTCCGATTGCCAGTGCCTACATGGTGTTCACAGGTAGCTCTGGAAAGAATGGGCGGTCTATAGTGGTGTGGTAAAATATTGGGCAATGGCTACAAGATATAGAAGGAGCTAATTGTTCTTCACAATTGGTAGAACTAGCTGTGGTTAGGGCTTTTGAAAAAATTCAGAATGAGCTTAACATTGCTACTGACTCCACGTATGCTGCAGGACAAGAAAAACCTATATCAAAGAACTAACCTATTGTCTTTTTCTTTATTATTTCATGTGCATTTTGCAGTGCAGTTGCATACAATAAGGTATTATTATTAAAAGATACTATTATCCTACATGTACATTCCCATACTAGTTTTCCTGGCCCCATGTCTGAAGGTAATGCCTGTGCAGACCAGTTATTTAGGGTCATTGTTATGACAGATGTTTTTTCTCAGGCATGGTGTTTTGGTTTTGTTTTTTTTTTTTCACCAGAGTGCAGCAGGTCTTTGAAAACAATTTTAGCTTACAAATGAGCAAGCACAGCAAATTGTGCAAGCCTGTGCCAACTGTCAATAGGTTGTGCCCTTGTCTGCCCTCAGAATCAGTCCCTGGGGACTTTAAGCACTACAAATCTGCCAGCCAGAAGTTACACAAATTCCTGAATTTGGTAGGTTCAAATATGTTCATGTGGCTTGGTTTGAAAAGAAAGGTGTCTGCTAAGCAAGGCAGGAGCCTCTCTTGAAATAGAAGATGTAAACCCCCTCCCTCCTGATTATTATTGTTTTGAAATTAAGGGGCTCTCAAGCAAAGATATGAGAACAGGAAT
>VWZN01009297.1:11293-24394 GCA_013396955.1 Regulus satrapa | reverse complement strand
AAAAAAAAAAAAAAAAAAAAAAAAAAAAAAAAAAAAAGCTCAGTCACATTAGTAAATGAAGCTGTTGTTTAAAAACATCCACTCCACACATATGTAACATTCCAAATGCATCCATTATAGCAATTAATTTAGAACAGCAGGATTCTGAATTGACTTGAAAATGCTTTAAAATTACTACGAATCGAGTACATCTTAAGCACAGCATGCACAATGTACAAACTCAAAGGAAAACCAAGGAAAATTAAAATACTTAGCACTACTACCTTTTGGTTCTTGCCCATCTTACCTGCTTAGTCTTTTGGTACTGGACTGTTGCAATCTAAAGATTTTTTACACAGTACTTTTGGATAGTGTGTAAGTACCTTAATAAGGTGCTGTTTGAGTGTAATGCAAGAAACCACAGAAAGCATGTATTGTTTGTTTTTCAACTCAAAATCTCAACTGCTTTTCAGTTTTCCTGCCTTGAAATGGGAAAAAAACCAAACAAACCTAGACCCCGTGCAGTGCTACAGGCTGAGGGAAGAGTGGCTTGAGAGAAATTCAGTAGAAAGGGATTTAGGGGTGCTGGTTGGCAGCAGATGAAGACGAGCCAGCTGTGCCCAGGTGGACAAGCAAGCCAGTGGCACCCAAGGTGAATCAGGAGTAGCGTGGCCAGCAGGCAGAGCACAATGATCATTGCCCCTGTACTCCACTTTGGGGAGGCCACACCCCAAATGCTGTGCCCAGTTCTGGGCCTCTCCCTTTAGGAAGGGCATTAAAGTGTCCAGAGAAGGGCAACAAGGCTTGTGAAAGGTCTGGAAAACACATCCTGTGAGAAACAGCTGGGGGAGATGGGGTTGTTCTGTCTCGTGACAAGAAAGCCCAGGGGAGCCTCATGGCTCTTTCTGCTCCCTGACAGGAGGTTGTAGTGAGATGAGGCTTGGTCTCTGCTACCGTGCCTGCAGAGAGGGGACCGGAGGAAACAGCCCCAAGGTGACACAGGGCAGGTCCAGATTATATATTAGAAAATATTTTTTGTGTGGTCTGGCATTATACCTGGCTGCCCAGAGAGGTGACAGGGTCACCATCCCTAGAGGTACTTAAAAGGCACCTGAGTGATGTGGTTTAGTCGCAACAGAGGCAACGTTGTCAGGGCTTGGATGATCTTTAAAGTCTTTTCCAATTTTGGAAATTCTATGATTCTATGAGAACACAGAAAAACTTCCCTTGCATTAGTCAATATCTCTCTGGATAGTTTGAGGACTGCTTCTGAAAACTCTATAAAGCACTTTTAAAGTTTGCATGAGAGACCAAGTAACAACATATTGAAAATTCTTGAGTGGCTTCTTAGACAGACTGGGCTAAGCCATTTAGTCTTTTTCAATGCCTTAGTGGCCAATTCTCACTTTTGAACAGGAAAAAATTTCATTATACTTGTGTAATTCTGAAACCTAACAAAGCTCTCTTGCTTAGGTCTGCTCACATAACTAGCTTCAAAATTTTACAAAATTATTAAAAACTAAATAAAATATCTGTTTAGCTATTCCCAGAATGGTAACTTCAGTATTCAGAAAATGTCCAGTAGAACTTTTTAGCAAAAGAGGCAAGGAAAAAAAGAGTGGTTTTTTTACTATACCAATAAAAAAATCATTCTAACTCCAAAAGGCTCTGAAGCAGACTTTCCTTATCAACTCAAAGACTCAAAAAACAGAAATGTCCCAAAAACTTGTAGTAAGTTCTGCTGAAAAATGCAGTATGACCCATAAGGTAAAGTAGACTTACTACTAGTGCAAATGAATTAATATTGAATTGCTTTTGAAATTTATTTCAATGGCTTTCACAGTCCTTGGTATGGGCTTCATGATTTCAGTGAGAGTACATGTCTGAACATGTGAATGTGATGAGTTTCTACCATTTAATGGTAGAAACTACTGCCTCAGTAGCTCTGATTTGCTTATATCCCTTTCCTTACAAGAACTTATGCATCTGCTCAGCTTGAAATTTAAGGATATTTGAGCAAACTGCACTCATGGCTGAAGTTAAATATTTGCTCACTGAGTGGTGGGATCAAAACAATAGACAAATGTCTTTTCCATCTCTTTCAGTGAACAGGGGCTGCAACAGACAGTTCTCCAATAGTAAGTACTACCTAATGTCATAAATGGTATTTGTATGAAGCCAGAGCCCTGTGTAAATAAAACTACATGAATCTGAAATTTGTGTTACCTTAAAGATATAAAAATATAAAAATAAATAAATAAATACTTTTTTTTTTGCCTGGAGTACTTTCAGTATTATTTATTGCAGGTTTAAATGATAAATCCTCACTTTCTGTTTTTAAGGAACCATTAGCAATCATAAAGTTGCTTCTCAGTGCAATTTCACTAAACATCTACGAAGGGCATCTACTCCAGGTCTCCATTCCATCACCTGACTGACCCTTCTGTAAAGGCCAGGGACCGAGTTAAAACTTTCTCTGGTGAATGGCACTCACTTATCTGTCCAAAAAAATTTTATTAACTTTATTGGAAGTTTCAGATATTTCTGTCTTCTCTCTGTCAAATTTGGTACAGATTCAGTCAAATTCCCAAGAATTACATGATTAAAACCTTAAGCAAGGAAGGAACTGAGAATAATAGGTCACATTTGCCTTCTTTTCTTAGAAGATCACGTTAAAGACATTCCTCATCCATGTGCTTATCAAACGATGTGGCACCCAAAGGAAAACACAGCAGTGGCCAATGTTGTTAAAATGCTAGCTGCAAAGGAAATATTATCATATTATCTGGTAAACAAAACCCACAAAGGAATAGACTAGTTATGTATATGACAGACACAGCCCTGAAAGAGAGTAAATTATTTTCATAGCATCAGAAAATAACTCCTCTAAATTGCACATCATGTACCTTTTTCCATTGTAGCTATCCTCCTGTGCTCGTCTAGACTAGAGCTAGTTTTCTTGGCAGTATCTGGAATGTTGTGGTTTGGATTTGTGCTAAAAACCGTGTTGAAAGCACAGGGATGTTTTAGCTGTTACAGAGCAGGGCTTGCACCGAGCCAAGGGCTTCTTTTCTTCTCACCCCACCAGTGAGCAGGCTGGGGGTGCACAAGGAGTTGGGAGAGAACACAGCCAGGACAGGTGACCCCAGCTGACCAAAGGGACATGCCAGACCATATGACATCATGATTTGCATGTGAAGTTTAGGGAAGAAAAAGAAAGGGGAGGATGTTTGGCTTCTTTTCCTAAGTCATAATTACTGGTGCAGTAAACTTATTTTCCTGGGGATGGCTGAACACCTGCCTGCCCATGGGAAGGGGTGAATTAATTCCCTCATTTGGTTTCTTTCCATGTGTGGCTTTTGCTTTACTTATTAAACTGTGGTTATCTCAATGCTAAGGCTTTTTTCACTTTTACTGTTCCAGTTCTCTCCACCATGCCTCCAGAAAGGAGTAAAAAAGTGGCCTTGTGTGGCTTGGTTGCCAGTTGGGGTTTAACCACACCTACTACATACTGCAATGTTCCCACTACCAGATCTGTTTGGACTGTATGTCCTTGTGTTCTGGTAGACACAAATAACTGATTTACAAAGCTCCTCAAATGCAGGTCATTAGCCTGACTGGAGTAAAAGACATCAGCAATGTAATCTTTATCTCCTATATGAGTTCACCTGTGTCACATTTTCAGCCTGCAGTTGTTTCATTACATATCTCCTGATATAGCTGTTTTAGCATGGTTATTTGCCAATATCCTGCAGGAACTGCTTTAGTTCACTTACTGCAGGTAATTACTTCAGTTTTGGAGCCTGTATTATCCGTAGCCTGACAGCTTGCCATTTGAGGGAATGGCAACACGTGCTTGAGAAATGTGAAGTGCAAAGGTAGAGATGTAAATTTGCATTAATCAGCAGGCTTTTCCTAATCTTTGAAACCAAACTCTACATCAAGCTAATTAAAACATGACAAGTGAGACACTTGGAAAAAATTACTAAGTGGGGAAAAAAATTTTGAAAATCAATAATTTTCTGTCTCTAGCTTGCATTTCTATCATAGTTCAGTCATTTCTTACCAGCTTTATAGGTTTCCAAGTCCTTTCAGTTTTGTGACAGAAACTTCCTCCAACTGGATACAAGGTACACACATCACATATCAAACAACTATTTTGCATTTTGTCTAAGCATCCTGATTCCCTTTGAATATATAGCAAAACTTTCACTGACTTAAGACCCCTATTTTATGATTTTACTTACATACAAATGAAATACTTTCTTAATTTTGTATCTTTAAAGCAAATCTCAGAATAAAATACTTGAGGCAAAATTGAGCCCAGCAATTTTTGAGGTATCTTAATAACTTGGAGAGAATGATGATTTTTCTGGTTTATAGTTCACCTTTGCTCAAGAGCTCAATTTCATACTAAAATTTAATACATTCATTATGAAAGCTTAAAGATTAATAATAGTCAGAAAGAAATTTTATATGTGCTACTGGTACTTCCATTTTGGGCATTTACTAAGGTATTCTGTAGACTGGAGAGGAGGGGATATTTTATAATAAGTTACCAACACTCCCATTATACAGATTGAAAGGCTACATGAGTAGGCTGCCCAAATTCTTAAGACTCCTCTACATAGCAGACTCATTCTTCTGGATATAATTTCCATCGAAGCAGCACACAAATAATTTATTCTCAGTTTTTTTTTGTCATATATTACTGAGATACAGGACTATACAGTATCCATAAGAGAGTCAACAGCCTCCCTCAGTAATCTTGTAAAGCTTCTTTAATTTAGCACTGATCCTTTTTGCCTGTGGATTTCTGTCTTTTGAGGGAAAAAGCCCCTTCACCCTTATAAAAATAGAGCTGCATAATGTGCTTCACAGATACATCACAAAAAGAAAATAAGTAATAAACAAGTATATTAATTTATTTACCACAGAATCACTGCCAATGTAAAAGCAGAAATCAAACTGACAAAGGCACCAGTTAGTTACACTTTCATTGACTGAGTTTTTTTGCAGAAGCTGCATGTTATCTGCTCTGCACTCTAAAAACTGCAATATTGCAAGCAAGACCCAAGAAAATTGTCTATTTTAGCAGAAACAGAACCATCTTGTGGGAAAAGGAAAAAGCACACACACACAATAAAAAAAACCCCAACAAATAAATAAAACTAAAAACCTCCCACTAAAAAAAGTATAAAGTTCCAGTGTCTTACTGTATGTTCTAGTGTAACAAATGATTAAGATAGTATTTTATACTCATTAATTCATAAAAAGAAATAATACTTAACTCATAGCCCTTTTGAAGCCTTTTAGACTCACGTTTTTCAATAATTTTCTTACAGTTGTTTACACCTGAACCTACCTTTACCACAGTAAGTACTTTAACAAGCATTTTCTCCATACTGTCATCCTCTCAGTAATGGTCAGGAACTGACAAACATGTTAAAACAGCTAATAAGCATTGCTAAGGTTCCCATGTTTCTATCCATAATCTGTCAGTAGATGTACTTTGGTCTACTCTGTTTATAACCAACATATTTCAGGTACTTTTGTTCACATGCTTCTAATCATGTGCAAAGAGACCTCACAAACAAGGTGTGTATACAAAATATTTCGAAGTTTTAACTAATGATATTTTTGGTAGCCACATGCAAAACAAAATTCCTATTTTCCTCTTTCTTGGTATTCATGATACCAGAAAGAATGTACTCTTGCTGTTGGAAGTAAATTTTAGTGTTAAGCTATTAAGTTTTGAGAAATTCTCAAACAAGAAGAATTATTTCTTTTAACAGTGGCTTACTTTCACTGTCCAGACAGAGGCTGAGGTTGCCTTATCATCATCCTTCCTCTTCAAATGAGGTAAAATGCCGTTTGTGGTCTTGAGATTAAGAAAACATACAACTCAGAAAGTTTAGATAAGTTTATTCTCACCTGTAAGAGTTAATTACAATGACTTCCTTGTAAGACTCACAGAATCCTATGTATTTACTGAGCAGAGACTCGAATAAAGTTCTGGATAATTCATTTGCACTAGCCATATAGGGGATACACATAGTTTTAGAAGCTTACTTCTGGTTCAGAATTAAGATGAATTATGTTTGTGCTACTGCAAAGTTTAGTTGGACAGTCTTGTTTACAGTAGGATATGTTTCTAAAAGTAACCATGCTATTTAAAAGACATAACTTTCAAAAAGTCTTAAATCATCCTCATTTTGGACAATACTTGAATTTCATAAACCCCAAATCTGTGGTAATTCCTATAACCTCAAAGAAAAGAGTCCATGATTTTAGCAGTCCAACCACTCTAAATAGCAGTTCACAGTGCGCATAAAAATCACAACTTATTTTTGATATATTTTGCCACTGTTACCATGAAAAGATCTATAATCATCCAGAGAGACATACACACTTAGTTGCTAAGTGTTGTCAATATGAATATATGATCTGATATTAAAAAAACAAACAAAACAGTAACAAAACCCAAGACAATAAACCAAAAAGCAATGTGCAAAACCAGATAGATCTCTATCCCTGTAAGAATATGTATAGAAGCTACACATCATATAATGAATGGGGCAGAAGTCCTACTGATAACCATCTCACAGAAATACAGAACCATTTAGGGTGGAACACTTGAGATCATCTAGTCCAAACCTTCTGCTCAGGGAAGGTCAGCCAGAATAGATGATTCAGGATCATGTCCAGTCAGATCTTAAAAATCACCAAGAATAGCTTCACAAACTCATGAGAAACTTGCTCCAATGTTTGACCATCTTTGCAATTAAAAAACATTTCCTTGTATTCAGAGGAAATTTCAAGTGTTCACCTTGTGTGCACTGCCTCCTGACTGTGCAGGAAGTTGGGAATTAATAACTGTGGTTTCCAAATCTTCAAGGCTCAGAACTCCCTCTGTCCTGACCTGCTGGCCAGAAGGAACTTCCCTAGCTCTCAGTATGAATGATGGTCCTGTCCCTTAATCCTTTCCGTAGTCCTGCATCAGACCCTTTCCAGTGAGTCTGTTACACCCCTGTTCTGGAGAGCCCAGGACTGGTCCCAGCACTCCAGATGTTATTGTACTAGCACAAACTAAGGACAGCATCACTTCCCCAGACCTGCTGTCAGTGCTCTGTCTAATGCAGATTAAAGACACTCCTGACCTTTTTTGCAGAAAGTGTGTATTGCTGCCTTGTGGTCAGCTTTTCCACCATGAACTCCTGGGCTTTCCCTGAAGGGCTGGTTTCCAGCTTGGTGCTCCCCTACATATTGCTGAGGCATGGCATTATTTCTCCCCCAGGTGCAGGCTTTTGTACTTCGGTAAAATTAATGCAGTTCCTGTTTGCCCATTTCTCAGTCTTGTAAAGGTCCTTCTCAATGGCAGCAACCAGGCAGTCTATCAGTCACTTGTCCAGAGCACAATAGATCCCATCATTCAGGTCATTATAAAAGAGCTGAATTTTACTAGCCCCCGTAGGGATCCGTGGGGTTCAGCACTAGTGACTTGACTCAACCTGGACTTTGTGCTTTGACACTGAGCACAGGTATTGGGCCAGTTTTTAGCTCACCCTCCCTGTCCAGATACATACAACACACTTGTCTGGGATGTCTACCTTTATTCTGTAAAACCTTTGACACAACATCTACTTGCCTCCACTATGTATTGCTATGAAAAAAGGTAAGTGGATAAACTTCTATTTGTTCTGTCTTCTAGTCACTGTGATACTCTTAAAACAGCAAGAGAAATCTTCAGTGAGTCAAAAAGCTAGATTATAAATTACAACAGCAATTCTTCCTTCCTTCTCCCCCAAATAACCACTCCAGTGCAGGAAAGACTGCTGATGACTTCTTCAGAGGAAAAAGCCTTTACTGCTCTTCCCCACGAGTTTTGTAATCTATGCAACCACATTAAGCAGGAGAAACTCTGAACTATCATCTGAAAGTCTACAACAGAACAAAAGAACCAAATTTACCAGTTGAGCTGCAAAACTGTATGTCTTTTAATGATCTGCTACACCCCACACAAACAATATCAGAGCAGGAAAACTAATTCCGAGTTCTAGGCCACATTGCCAAACATTAACAATCAGTATTTCATTATTTCAGGGGTAGTTAATCTCTTCCTATGAGCCCATTCATCAGGAAAAAAGCACAAAACTTACCAGGAGACATTTATGCCTACGAAGCAAGCGAATCCTGCCCCTTTTCTTCTCTCCCTCAAAAGCCAGCAATTCTTGTGCTTTCACAGGTGTAGTCTATTTTGCTTTATTTCCTGAATAGTTATTTATAATTAGAGGATCTCCTTGAGTTACATACTTAACCTCTACCTAATTCAAGAGCTACTTTTAAAGAATTAGATGAAATTTGAGCCATACACCATAATAATTTGTTCTAGCACTTGCATAAAGAATCACTGAGCACAGTCCTTGTAACCCCAGGAGGAGAGCACACAGCTTCATAAGATTGACATGAACAGCCAATGCAACAGAAAAAAATCACCAAAGTAAAGCAAGTGTAGAGGGTATCTCTCATTAAAATTTTCCTGTCAATACTGAATGATATTTCAGTAGTAGGCAACATAGTTTGTCTGGTTACAGTGGCAAACTTGTGACCACTTGCATTGTGATATACAAATATGGCTTTAATAATATGACTCATAATAAAAATATAACGCAAGTCAAAAAAGAAAAAAAATTTGATGCTTTCATACACATTCTTGCTAACCTTCAGCATTGTATTTCTTGGAGTTGAGAAGAACTCAGTCACATTTTGAAATGACAAAGCATACACAGATGTAGTAAGAAAATAAGTTTTACTTTAAAATTTTATAGAAACATTTTAAGAATGCTTAAATAAAGCTGCTTGTCAGCAAGTTTCTGTATATATTCCAGAAAAACTCAAGTACTTAAATTAACAAATATTTTGATTTTGCAACCCAGCTATTCTATCATAACTATTTACATTTTCCTACAAATACTAAAAAGTAAACTTATGCCATTAAGATAATGTGTAAAAATATTTCTAAAACATAGCTAAACTCACACATTCCCATGCGCTCCTGCAGACAAATCCCCAGAGGCACTAGCCCAGATTATGTGCACATTAAGTCCTTTTTAAACATACACAGTTCCCTTCAATGTACCAAGTTACTTGTTTTCTCACACTGCACAAACATTTAGGGATAAATGGGGCTCAGTCACCTCAGTTCAGTTTACTTTTCCTGTTTTATGATCAGAGTATTCCAACTTGTTTCAATTAAGTTACAAACTAGACTTTTAAAATTAGACTGCAAGTTTCAGTGTAACTTCTTTGGATAGCCACAATTGAATACTAAACAATGTTTAGCAAATTAAAAAATAGTACAGATTCAAAATATTTCACATTGTTCAAATGTTGAATATTATCTTTTATATTTATACAACAGTGTGCAAGAACTTTGGTACAAGTGTTGTAATAATGCTTATTTTTACAGTTTTCCTACGAAGTCCCTGATTTGCTCATCATTTATGTATAACAGATATATTTTCTGAAGTCTTCTGTGGCAGGGCTTCAGGTAATCGTGGAGGCTTGTAGAAGTACACAGCCATGACTGTAAAGACGATTGTGATGACTTTGCAAGCAGCACCTGAATGCAAAGAACAGGAGAGTCTTCATCACACTCATTTTCAGTAGCAGACACAGTGTTTGACTCATTTATAAAGCTCCACATGGTGAGTTACTTACACCCTGTAAGACTGGAATTCATAGCCTCCATTTAAATGTATTTTATATGAATGGCAAAGGGCAGATAAAGACAATCACCCAGCTGAATTCAGACCCCTCACCCGCCTGCCAATTTTTTGCCTGCANGCAGCTATTACCTTCACTCAAGTTCTGTATTTCTTCACACCATTCTAGCCTGAAGTGCAAGTCTTTCTTATTTCTTGTTTTAGTACTGTCATTCATTATATCAATACTCTCTTTTCCAGAAACTAAAACTTCCCACATAGAATACCCGTTAAGTATTCACTTGTCAGCTGTCTTAAAAGGTTACAGAAAGGTGTTTGTGCAACTTGGAAGGCCAATGAGAAAGAAGAAACAGGAGGGCCTGTATTTGATCACAAATATGCCACAAGATGCTTAACCTCAAGCTGTGACTACCGCTTTTTCAGTTTCAGGATTAGACATCAGTACTTCAGTTTACACACTGTAAATATCACAGTTGCTAGAAGACACGATAACAGCACTTATCTCAGATGCAAGCTCAGCCTACCCTCTCTCCCACTGGCATCTATACCTCATATTTGAGAGGAATAGATTGTTAAACAAGTCAGGAATTTTTCTGACTAGTGTTCAGAGATATTTTCAGGAAATGAACATAAGTTACAGAAAAGAGGTGAAACACAAAAAGAGGAAGAAAGCTCCCCAGACCTTAACTGCCAACACACCAACCCAGATAATCACAGACTGGTTTGAGTTGGAAAGGAACCTAAAGACTGTCTACTCCCACCTCTGTGCTGGGGGCAGGGACACCTGGCACTAGATCAGGATTGCTCAGGGCTCCATACCTTGAACACTTCCAGGCATGAGGCATCCATAACTTGTGTCTGCAACCAGTATGAGTGCCTGAAATCCTCTCAGTAAACAGTTTCTTCCTGATATCTAACCAAAACCCACCCTCTGGGTTTCAACCCATTACCCCTTGTTCCATCACTATACTCTCTTATAAAGTCCTTCTCTATCTATCTATATTGTGGGCTCCCCTTCAGGTACTGAAAGGCCTCAATAAGATCAGCTTGGAGACTTCACCTTCCCAGGCTGAACAAACCAGATTCTCCCAGCCTTCTCTTTCTAGGAGAAGAGCTCCATCCCTCTAATCCATCTGCACACCCCTAATCATGCTCATTGCCCTGAAGACTGACTGAAGTGTGAGCCAGTCCCTTAAAAATCTACCAAAATGTGACAATGAAGCAAGATCAAAACCCAAAAATATTTTGTGTTATTATTAAGCATTTCTTAAGTAACTTTTAATATTTACTTACTGTGATGTTTCTCCTTCTATAATATTTTGTTGATCATTTATGAAAATGTTTAAAAGCAGTGCTGCTAAAAATTAAAATTGTAAAGTTTTATTTCAAAATAATTCCCATCTAGCAGTCAGGTTCAGTATATGTATTACCTAGTATGTGTATTTAATATAAAAGACTTACTTATGCCCATCAGCAAATAAGCCATTCTTTCATTGTCATATACCCAGCAAGCTCCTTTAGTTTCACATTCATTAATATCCCACAGAGTACAACTGCTGTCTATAGCAACACCAAACAAAATTGGTCCAGGAATAGTACCTAAAAACACAGTAACACATTAGAATGTTTTGAGTTACTTGGCATACTTGGTTTTCATGCATACAGTGAAATGCCAAGCTAGTGGGGAAGATAAAGTGGGAGAAACAAACACTAACCATAACATTTTAATCTAAATCACAAGCCTCATATTACATAGTAAGTCTGCATGTAAAATTGCTCTCAGTTAATAGGTGGGATGCATAGTTAATTCATTATACAGTTCTCACTTTGATAAGCAAGAATTTTATTCAAAGATTGAGCTTAATTTCCTTAGTTTTCATTGGGGAAAAAAGTAATTTAAATCAGTGGTGGAAACAACTAATCAAGGAATCAAAAATTTAACTGAAAGAAAAAGTCCCTTTCTTCTGATCATACACATCAATCTCCAAAATGTTTCAAATAAGAGAACTAAAATATCATTATTTTACATGTTCAGTTACACATTTATCCCCATTCTTCAGATGTAGTGGAGATTCCAGTAAAATCTTTTCACCAAAAAAGCAGTGTTTAAAAATATTCTTGCATAGATTTTATTATCTCTGGGTGATTTTTCTGTGTTATAATGTACAAGTATTTTGCACCCAGGTATAACTAATTTTAGAATAAACACAACAGGTACATCACTGCATACCAAACCTACCCAAGGCCTAAACTTTCCTAGAGCTAACCAAGTAGCTATGTCCCTCACTATGTCTTCAGCCTAAAACCCCTTCCTGTGTGTTTCCTAAAGCCTATATCAAAAATATGTCGCTGGTAAGTCATGTTGTTAATTCCTGACTTCAGTCATGGTACTGGCAATGCAAAAAGTTCCATCACTCCACAGTGAAGTCAGGAGTTAGAGATCTAGCATAAATATCTGAACTCTGAGTAAAGTGAAACACAGACACTCCTACAACACTGACCACACTCTTCCAGCTAATTTCTACCTGTGAGGATGTTTGCTTTTATTACACTTCATCAGTAGAATTACTTAGATTAATCACAGTTTGAATACAGCAAAGCAGAACTCACACTTAGATATCAAAGGAGAGGGAATGGCTGCAGTACTACATAGTGGCGTAAAAGTCCAATCAGCATAGTGTCTTGTCCCAGTCTTAAATTAAATATGCCATTTAGAAATTGTTTAATACTAAAAAAAGAATTTCAATTATGCCTGAGAAAATTCAAATGTGTGTGGACCAGAAAATATCTACCTTTAGCTTTGTTTCACTTAAAGGGATTAATCTGTCTTACTGAAATGCTAGAGATGCTTAGATTTAGAATATTAAGTTTTTTATTTCCCACATTATACTCCATAATTATTTATTTGCAATTATCTACAATTTCAATAAATGCTAAAATTAGTCAGACGTTTTCAAGGAAGGAAGAAGAGGAAAGGTTCCATATATTCACTTTTTTTAACGTCTGGATTTCAGACATTCCATGAAACTGTTTTCTGTTTCATCAGCTCTTATCTCAGCTTTCAGAATAGGCCTTCTGGGGAAAGCAGCAGCAGATGCATTTTATGGAAAGAATGACAGTTACCTGTATTTGGTTTGTGCTCATAAGAATGAGAAAGGCTACAGCGAGCATGAATGCCCTATAAACAAGGAACTGGAATCCTTGGTACCCTACAACCAAATGTATCCTATAAGCCAATGACAGACTGTTTCAAGCTCCTGTGAATTATTTAGAAGTCTAGAAATAAAGAAGTCAAAAACCAGATTTTTCTGAGGTAAATGTTTCAACAAGAAGTCATACCCAGTAGTCGCAGAAACAGTAACTGCACTCCAAGAGCAAATGAGCGCTGTTTATCTGG
>VWZN01009292.1:169-13915 GCA_013396955.1 Regulus satrapa | reverse complement strand
TTTTTTTTTTTTTAAGTTCAAATTTTCAGATTCAGCCATATTCTAGATGGATACTAAAGCAATTTTAATTGCAATAGAAAGTTATTTTAAAATATTTAAAGACTTTTAAATAAATAAAGTCTTTATTTTAAGTATTTTAAATTTTTATTTTGTGTTTGTGTCTTTCCTCTTTTAAATTCATGATTCGCTACATTTTAATATGGAATTATATAACCAGCAATTTATCCATTTTGCCTTCTTTATGAGATGCCAGTACTTTTAGCTATTCACTGAAACAAGTATTTCTGATCTCTAGCAGTTGAAAACTGAGTGTTTCTGAGAACTCATCTCTGTTTCAACAGTTAGGCACATGCTCATTCCCTTGATATTTCTAGGATTGAATAGTTTACTTGTAAAAAGAAAATATGTCATCATGTCATGAAATCCCATATAAATTGAGAAATAGCATTTACTTTTACTTTTCTATGTATATTAGAATAAATATTTATTGTAGACAGGCAATGTGAGGGAGTAAATAGTTGTACCAAGGGTCTTGGTACATGAATTACAAGTGGAGTTTTTTTCATATTTGGCAGTATTTGGTGGGGAAAATAATTTTGAAAGAATTGTGATAAAAGGAGAAACAAGTTTTAAAGTCTTTTATCCTCAGATTAGCCCATGACTAGCCAGTCATGGGAATATGATGATTGTTTTTCCTTTCTATTTTNTGGTAGTTTTTTTTTGTTTTTTTTTTTTTTTTTTTTTTTTTTTTTTTTTTTTTTTTTTTTTTTTTTTTTTTTTTTAAATTCTTTCCTAAATCCTTAGAATAGTATTTGCACTTTATGGATGCATAATAGGGGGAATTCTTGTTTACACTTCATTTTTGCAATGGAAAAGTTGAACAGAATGTAGAAAATACTTTGATTGAAGAAAAACTGTTAGTGATACTGGCAAACATGTTTTGAAGGACTGGTATATTCCACTAAAATTTAGAGGTCTTTAAGGTTAGGAAACTTTTTGTAATCTAAACAATCATCAGATTTGAAGTTCGTATGACAATGTTTCTTCTGTTATCTATCAATAGCAACACTTAGAAAGCAGTGAGAACTGATGACTTGTTTTTCACAAGTTCCAATGACCTGTTTACTCATCTTTTTCTGTCATGTTCCTGCATATGTAATTTCATATACTCCTTATATCACTGAGAAAAAGAAAAGAAAAGAAAAAAAGCCACAAACAACAAAATACCCCAAACCCATTCCAGGTAATGGAAAGTAGGCATTTATTGCTATAAAAACAAATGTTTTCTGCAAAGAAAATGAAATTTTCATGTGAAGACATGAAATTATTGTAGCCAAGTCAGGATAGGAATTTTGCTCAGACATAGATATTGCTCACATTTTCTAATTAAATCTTACTCAGATTTGTGGGATTAGGGAAGTTTATTTTCAATTTAGGTAGAAGGACACCCAAAATAAGGAAGAATGTACCTGATGTTGACTGTTACATCACAAATGTATTTGGAAAATCCAGTCAATATTAGCTGAAATTTTCTTTTGTTTTGTTGGAATGGAAATTGATGTTCTGAGACATCCACATAGTGTCATGTGCAACTAAATTTGCTTTGGATGTTTTAGGTACTTCTGTGGTCCAAGTTACAGCTACTGATGCCGATGACCCTTCATATGGAAACAGTGCCAGAATAATTTACAGCATACTTCAAGGGCAGCCGTATTTCTCTGTGGAACCAGAAACAGGTAATGAAAAATTTCATTATTTTCATTTACCATAAACTTTATACTTTGTCTTTCACTTGGAAAACTTTTGATCACCTAAAAATGCAATTAAAAATTAAGTGAAATTAAATAGCATTTCTTGCTATTTTTCATGATTTATAACTTTTATAATACATATAAAAACTCAAGACATCTGAAATTATGAAGTATAGGTAATTTTACAGTGGTAATATTTATAGTTTAAGATTTAAATAACAACATTTCTGATGAAGGCAAAAAAATTGGTTTTTTCTTAGAAAATATTGGGTTTTTTTTCTTAATGATCCTACTTGGATTAATAAAAAGTGTTCTTTCTCCTAAAAATTGTCCATAAATATCTTTAATCATTTTTAACATGAAACTGGAAAGGGACCTGTAATGTAGAACAAGTATTCAACCAAGACATAGCCTGTACTAAGGCTTATTATAATTATAAGATTACAATAAAACATATGGACTAAAATTTGTACTTTGAAACATTAAATGAATATTTTATAGAAAATTAATGCTTATTTTAAAAATTAGTATTTTATATTAATTTCAATAATAATGTTTTCCAATTTATTTCTTTTAGGCATTATCAGGACTGCATTGCCGAACATGAACAGAGAAAACAGGGAGCAATACCAAGTAGTTATCCAGGCAAAGGACATGGGAGGCCAGATGGGTGGATTATCAGGAACCACCACCGTGAACATCACACTGACTGATGTAAACGACAATCCACCTCGCTTCCCCCAGAGTAAGCTGCATTTAATAGTTGACTTGTGCTGTAAGAGTTAAGCAATCACCATCTGGTTTAATTTAGAGTAAATCTAGATTATGTGGCACAAACAAAAGGCTTATGTGCTGATTATTATTATTAAAGCAGCATATTAAATGTTACTTTTTTCCTTTTTTTTTTTAGAAAACAGTTACATGATCAAACACAACTGCAGTAAACCTGGAATTCCTTCCAGTAGTATGGGGAGCAATAGTAGGTGGACTTGTAAGAGCATTAGAGCAATGTTTTTGCTTTCCTTAACTATTGCTTAAATCCTACATGCTCTCCCACTGGAGAATAAAACATGTTGTAATTCTAGATACACAGAAATGTTTGAATTGAAGTATCTGCTTAAATATTTAATCATGATGAATGTGGAAAAGAAATTACTCAAAGGGAATCAGACAGATTTGTACATTTTCAGCTACAGAGCTACAAAGCATCATAGAAAATTTCCCAAATTACAGTAAATGACATTTAACTTTTTAGGGGTTTTTACAGCTTTAGTGAAGATTTTTATAATGCTCATTGCCTTCTGATAATACAGCTGTCAAGACTTTGCATTGTCAAACCAAACTGTAAAAATATTCTTGGTCTCTATCTGATATGGAAATATTAAACTATATAACATTGAACTTGCTACAGTTAACATTTTAAATACAATTGAAGCCTTTTGCATAAATTGAAGTTGCAATATTTGCAGGATGATTTAGATTTACTTAATATGCAAAGGATTTAGAGTATCCTCACCACACATTTGATACACTCTGCATAATTCTGCTCAATCCAGTAGTCACTGATGCACTCTTCTTGATCAAAATAACAGAATCAGCTTCAAATTATGCTCTTAATGGCACAACTGGAGTACATAATTACATTCAATTTAATATTGCAGTTAATATATATGTGTTTTGCTAAGATATTTATCAGCATGTCATTTCACATATGCACTTGAAATAAAAAAGTAACATACCATTGAGTAAGTAAAATTTGTGCATTTCCACAAAGGTTGTATTCTGAAAAGAATTTATTGTTAATTTATAATTTTATTTGCTTCATTTTTTTTCCCACATTTTTTCTTTAATATTTTTATTGTTTCCATTTCTATATAGAAGATTATTCCTTTGTTTTGTAGGAGAGGAACGCTGTACTATTCCTCTCTGGACACACTGAAGAAGATGTTCAAAGAGGTGCCATGTTCAAAGCCTTGCAGAAAAAAACCCCCAAAACAACAGCAACTACAACAACAACAAACAGTTAAAGACAGCAAACTTAAGATTTAAGACAGCAGAAAAGCTTCAGAAGTGCATATTTATATTTTTTCTCCTTTTCCCCCTCCCCTCCCCCCTTATTTATTATTTCTTAAAAAGTGTGTTACATTAGAAGCTAGAATGATGGAATCAACTTTCTAGACCATTTTAACATGACTTATTTGAGAGTCCAACATAAAGTTAGAGTGAGAGAAGGATTTGATGTAGCATCTCTGCATTTTTCTTTAATGTCAGTTTAAATCAGATGTACCATTTGCTTTAAAGAAACTTAATTTTACTCTCATTGGCTTTTGTTGTTGGTTTATTTTTCTCTTTACTTTCTCTCTGCCAACTTCTTTTAGATATAAATGCATGTTTCATTGGAGATGAAAATTAAAACACTTTTAATGATGACACATTTTACTAGATATATGAAAGTAAAAAAGAACTATTGACTTTAAAATAAAAATTGTATTTAATTTCAAAATGGAAATAGACATTATAATGATTCATGATTTTAACAAAGTTCAATGAGACTGCTAGAATTGAAACTGATTAAGTTAAATTATTCTTATTCTATTCCATAATAAAAAACCCAAATTCATTAGGTTAATGAAACAATAATATCCATATCAGATATATAAATTTCCAGGCTAAGTATTAGAATGCCCATTATGTTTCCACAGGAGTCAGCATATTGTCAGCATATACAGCTATATGTTTCAATAAAATATTTAATATCAGCTTAAATGTGTCCCACAAGAAACACATATTAAAACTGTGGAAAATTCACCATAATGTATCATATATGTATATATGTGTATATATATATATATACATATATGTATATATATATACATATATGTATATATGTATATATATATAACCCCTAATTCCTGTATTGTTTAAATTATGAAGTAAGGATTTTTCAGAATATTTTTCTCTTCTTAAAAAATATACTAAAACCCACATAGATAAGAGTGGTGAGGAGATTGAAAACTTTTTAAGGTGTTACAGAAAGATCTTCAAGACCTCAGACTTTGGATTTCTGTTTCAACTGTAATATTTCCAAGGGTTCTCAGGAGTAAGGAGATAGGGTTGATCAGTGATAAACAGAAAATGCAATTTATGGACTTAGAAGCCTTAGTCTAAGTGAAACTCAGTGCACCTGAATTATGGCAGCCCATGTCTCCTGTAAGACTATAGCCAGTAGTACTTTACAATATTTACCTTTACATTATATGCCTATTCAGCAGTGAATGGGAAGAAGAGAAAACAGAAAAATAAGATTGGGTTTTCATTCTTTATGGCTGACAGAAGTATTTGCATTCCCAAGAGTGTAGACTTTAATCCTCTAGCTGATTTCTGTTCTCCTTAGTATATGGAAAAGTATTCCTTCCCTTGATCCTCCAATTTCTTTTCCTGACAGACAAATAAAAGGACATCATGGAGTAAATGCAAAAAGTAAACTACTTTCCTAGAGAAGAGAGGAATAAGATTGACAGCAGAGTTTTGCAAGGATGATTCTACTTTAGTGTACTTTGATTCTGATACAGTGTCAAAAGTTGCACTGAATCTCATAGTCAGCCAATGCATTAAATGTCTTCAGTGACAAAAATAAGGCATCTCAGGCTATGGTGGAGATTTCTAGAAATTGATAGGTTAGATTAAAAATTATCTTTTAGATTATAAACTTCTGGTTATTTTCCCTGTGTTTCCACTACGTTATTAGCATTTCATTATATGAGCTCTTACCACTTTGTAGACTAAATTAATGACTTGAGTATTGCACTGGGAGTCAAAGTAGTGTCCACAAGGCATAGCTTAGGGATGTAGTTTTAAGTGCTGAAGCAAAAACTTGTGGGAAGTAGTTGACATAAAAATAATTATAGCATACAAATATTAATTGGGGATTAAAGAAAAAGTAGTTTTTCTCCTACAGTTCTGCTTAACTACTAAACTGGGGCTAATTTTTTTTTTTCTTTTTTTTTTTTTTTTAACCATTAAGTGATCACAGAGAGATTCTCTACTAGTGAAGTATGCAGGTTTAGATATTAGAGAGAGACAATGAAAATGTTAGACAAAATGCAAGATAAGGTACTCAACTGAATATCAAAATGTGATTGAGCAAAAACCCCACATATAAATAGAATGTGGGGCATACATGGCCATAAAAAATTCATTCTGCTGCTATATGTCAGTTTCATATTAAAATCTGCCTAAGTAAAACTATATGAAGAAATCAAATATAAATATTTCAAATTTTTTCATTCAACATTTAATTGAAAATTAAATGTGAATGCAATTTTTTTTTAGGTTTGCCAAATGGGAATATAGTAACATAATAGAAAACAAACAAACAAACCAAAAAACTGTGTAGAAGCAGAAAAAAATCTCAAAAGACCCTATAAAAAATAGGGAATTTTTTGTAGCAAGTGCCAGTCTGTAGCTGGCTTATAATATACTAATAATCCTCAAATGACTCATGCGTTCCTGAGATATGATAAAATCATTTTGCCAGTGACCTTCCCACACAGCCTTGCCAACCCCTCCCTGTGATTATTCTTGATTGCACAAAGCTAATACTTCCTTAATGGACTTTTCTGTACTACTTATTTGGGGCAATGTATGTATGTATCATTTTTTGTGTAACCTGTTCAATTTTTTACTGTTGTGGTCACTGCCCTTTACCATTTCCACTTTTGTGCTATTTTAAGCATACTTCCAACTCCTTTATCTTAGGTAGTCTCTAAGGAGAACAGAAAATAATGGAAAACTTAACTAAGGTCATAGAAGAAAATGTTTTCCAAGAGATATTTGATGAACTCGCTTTCATCTTTGGAATGACAACCGTAGATGTATTCATTTTAAAATATTTTTTTCTGAGAATACTTCATAGCGTATTATGTCCCCCATGTGTTTTTTTAGCGTATGTTCTAACAGATGAGATCAAATATCTTAACCCTTATTTACAGCTTTCACACTAAGGTTAGGACATAGAATGCTAAAATATATGGTAAGATACTTATTTCAATTTACTGCAGCATGTCTGAATGATGACAGTTTTATTCCTATGTATTTTATAAGCTGTATGACACTACCATAAAGGGATATAACGGAGATAAGAAAAGTAGCACAAACCAAGAATTGCAATATTCATAAGCCTATTTAAGTATGAATTAACTGCTTTAACAAGTATAAGCACAATTTCTGCTCACAGATTTTTAAAACACCTCCCCCTGCATTAATGTGCCATTCAAATTCATTTAATATGATATCTTACTATGTAATTTTGAAAGCTGAAATGTCAGTCTGTTGCATAGAATTGGCCAGCAAAATCAAGGACTTCTGTTCTTGTTATTGTTTCTATGATAAAATACATGTAAAATATACCTCAAAGATTGACCTTAGATATTAAAGGGTAAAAAAGAAGAGTGAAACCTGGCAAGAACACAAAGCAGTCTTTCCAGATGATACTTCAGGAATGAAAGAAAATGAGGACAAGAAAATTACAAGGAAAAGAAAGGCAAGAAGAGTGCAGATATAGTTGGTTCTTCTCTGAAATAGAATAAGTGTCTTTCTCACCCCTACTTTTCTATGAATGTTTTTTCTACAAATTTGTTTTCAGTCTTCTATATAAATTTTTCTCTGGATAGTTCTCTCCCTTGTATTTTGTCCATCATCTCGGTATTAAGTGGCAAGGTGAAAAGTAGCAAGATGAAATCCCATCCTCCCAGATTGCTCTCCTCAATTTTTTATTCTTTAGAATAAAAAATACATAAAAGTATTGTGTCACACAGTGTTACTTCACACACATGTACCAGCTTGTGGGGGTCCTGAATGGCTCTTTGTCTCTTTGACAGGCACCATCCATCTCCGCATTCCTGAGTCCTCCCCCGTTGGGACAGCCATTGGCAGCGTTAAAGCCACAGATGCAGACACTGGGAAAAATGCAGAAGTAGAGTACAGAATTATAGATGGTGATGGGACTGATATGTTTGATATTGTGACACAGAAGGACACACAAGAAGGCATCATCACTGTGCGAAAGGTGTCAATTTACAGAATTCACTAAATTATTTTTATGTCAATGTTATGTCACAAATGTTTATTGCTTACATCATGTGATGTCACATGCTTAGTGCTTAACATTTGCAAGCATTCCTCCATCAGTGACTGAAAGGTACCATTTCCTTTTAAGATGAACTGGAAATAAAAGGTGGTGACCATATCTAAGATGCAGTGTAGGTTTAAAGCATTGTTGCCCTCAAAGCATGAAAAAGTGGACTAGCCAAAATGTGTTAGCACTAATTACTTCTGTGATTTCAAATGCAGACTTCTTAGGTATTTCTGTAACCTGTTTTCTTCAGCAAGCAATCAGTAGCTTGCTCACTAATGAGAGACACAGATTTTCCTTCTCTGTGAGATTGTCCTCTACTTGGGTGAGATGAGATCTATATGCCAGAACACAGACATAAGTTGCAAGTTATATGGTTTTGTTCCTCTTTCCAATGTATGAGTGGGCTCCCTAGGGAAACTGCTTGGAATAGAAGCCAGACAGCATTAAAGGAATAAAGTAGGAATTTACTGAAAAGGTCTTCAAAGGATACACCTTGGGCAGTGAAAGAGCCCAGCCATGGCTCCACCCAAGATGGACCCAAGCTAGATGATTTGCCATGAATCTTCACACTTTTGTAAGTTTTGGTCCATTTACATATTGGGGTCAATTGTCCACTTACAGATTCAGGTTATGAAATCCCATCCTTCCAGATTGCTCTCCTCAATTTGCTGTTGTCTGTACTTTGTGGGCTTGAAGATGCAATGGTATCCTCGGTTCTCAGGCTGGAAAAAGGTTGTTTTGTCTAGCAAAACTGTGAGGAGAACTTGCTACCACTTTATGTGAAGTTCAGTCACACAGCAATGCAGTACAGAATCTGAAAAACACAAAAGCTAAAACTTAAGGCATTAACATGAGTAAGGTATATGTAATGAAGGTTCCTGTTCTAGAGCTAGTTTTATTTCTGCCCTCTGTCTTGCACTGCCTGACAAATTTTAAGATGCTTGTCTTCTAAGATCTCACAAGTAGAAATGCCACTCTACTACTCCTCAAAATTTTCCTTTCCAGAAATCCCTTAGTCCTTGTCTTTGGGACTTTGAGATGAACTCCAAAGAGTTCAGACACTCTTTTTAATATGAAGCACTATTTACATTAGCTTTCCAAACAAATGTCCTTAAGTATAGACTAATGAAAGAAACAGTGATATAAAAGATACCTCCACATCTCTTAATAATGGCAACCAAGGAAGAGAGAAGTCTGCAAAATGTTCCTTTTTAATTTCTGTATTTTATTGTGTTTATAGTCAGTGTAGTTTATCTAGGAAAAACATTTAAAAACCCCCACAGTTTAAGGTAATATTTTTCCTTTTCCTAGTCTATAAAGGCTTCTCTTGAGATCTTTTCTTGCTTGCTTCAGATTTTCAGACAGACTATTATATTAAATCAATAGCATCTTGAAAAAAAAGTCTAGTATCTGAATCAAGCACAAGAAATTTCCTAAATCATAATACAGCAGTTCCAAAAATGTCAAGAAATACTAATGAACAAGATCTTCTGATTTTGTCATTAACAGTCTGATAAAATTTGCATTTTCAAGGATGCTTTCTCAGTCATTAATAACGATAGTTTATTCAATACCACAGACAACTGCACTAACAAGCAGGGAAGGAGATGAAAATGCTCAGTTCATTGATTCATTAAAATAGTCTCTTTTAAAAATATATCATTATTTATCCACTTTGATTGTAATTTCTGTTTTCAGTGCTGAATAACTACAAATAGCTTGTGTTCCTTTACAAAGCCTGTGAGTTATTAACTCTGAATTTATTATGTGCTGTAAAAGAACTTTTTCTATACAAATTTTTCTATACAATTTCTCACAGACAAAATAATTTATTCTCCACAATTTCATATATTTGGGCAAGAATTTTGTTAATTACTGTTGATGTGCTAGAATGCCTGTGTAATCTACAGGTTTCGTATCCATGTTTTGCACTGTAGCTGGACAAGATGTCCAAACTGGATGTGAATGTTGTAGCATCAAGCTTATACATTCATGGTGCACATTCTGCCAGATTAAACCAGTTAGAATAAATGAGGACTAGCATGTCTTCTTTGCTTTTAGGATTGAAGCCAGCATCCCTTAACAGCTGAATAATGCACTTTTCACACACAGCAATAGCCTTAGATCTTGGTTAAATAGTTGTATATCTCAATGGTATTCATAGATACTCTCCCATCTGCTCTGACTACTTTTTAAAAACATGTCTGGGGCAGTGGGGAAACTCATTCTTACACTGGACTGCATCTTTCTGCTTTTGAATAGTGTATTTAAATATCTAACCAGTCACTTCAGCACCTTTAGTGAACATTAATTAGTATTTAAAAGCAACTAGGCAGAAAAAAATAAGTCATCAACCACCCATTTTAATGAATGAAAACCACCACTTCTATATCTCTCTGAAAATCTGGGGGAGTTAATAAAGTCTTCTTTGTGTCAGAAAGGTAGATTTTTAGCTTATTCATTTCCTTAGAATCATTAATTAGCTAACACTTTTTATCTATGACAGCTAGAAAAATTGAAGGAATAGAATTCTTTTCTATCCAAAATGATTTCTAATTATAACTGTGAACTGTTCCTCCTTCCATTTTAAAAAGGAGCTGCTGACAAAAATGTCAAATCTATTTTCAAAGAAAAAAAAACCCAAAACCCTCTGATGTTGGATTCATTAAATTAAATGAAAAGGAACAAGATTAATCCCTACTGTTTCTCTAGATATAGAGAGCTTTGACATACACACCTTACTCAAAAGACACCTAAAACATTCCTGATATTTAAAACCAGCTATATAGCTGGTTCTTATCTTGACAATAAGAATACTCTGGTCATTTTGAACATCCATATGTTTACAGAATTTCCTATGAAACATTAGTGTTGAATACCTTGTTCTGGAATGTTTGTATTTCCAGTCAGTGTCTCAAGCATTATAAATGGTTATATGCTTGTTTCAAATCCATATTCTTGTGAAACAACAACAAAATTCTCTGAATAATTGGTTAATTTGCACTGAAAATCTTTTTATCACTCATGCTGAGATAATTTAACTAATATTTAGGAAAAGATGATTCTTCTGAAAACAATGGTAATTTCTTATTAGACAAAGTGACTCCTGTGGTGAGGAAAATATTAATTGTGTTGCTGGTCCCGCAATGCAGGGCAGGATCTGATAAAGCTTGAGCCCTCTTCAGTTTTTATTAGGTACATAGTTCAACATCTGTCAATATGTAAATCTAATGTAATATAATTTATCACAATTTTCATTTTTAGCCGCTGGACTATGAGACAAGACGACTCTATACTTTGAAAGTAGAAGCTGAAAATACCCATGTGGATCCCCGTTTCTATTACCTTGGGCCTTTCAAAGACACAATTATTGTGAAAATCTCTGTAGAAGATGTAGATGAACCTCCTGTTTTCAGCAGGTCTTCTTACCTTTTTGAAGTGCATGAAGATATTGAGTTGGGGACGATAATAGGAACGGTAATGGCACGGGATCCTGATTCTGCTTCAAGCCCAATAAGGTAATACTTCAGGGCCTGTAAACATATTATTTTCTAAATAAATTAAGATAAATACTAATACAACATTAGTTTCATATAGATTTTTTTTTCTATTATTTATTGCTGTCCCAGAGATAGACAGAATTGAGAATGGTGGTATCTGTAAACCTACAAACATGTCAGGCAATAGCAATTTACTTGCACACAAGAGACCCACAAAATATTTTCCAGTACCTCAATTCATAGAAAATGTGATTTCAAGTGGGTCCACCAGGATTGCTTCTTGCTTCACACTGTTAAAAGCTTTTAGAGTGCTGATGAAACAAGTTCTAGTGCTGATGAAACTAGTTCAGTAAAACTAACATCATGTATGAAGTAAAATGAAATGCTTATAATTTAAGCCAATAAGCTTTAATTTCTCTAGAAAATAGCAGGCTTTTGTCTTATTCTAGTTAAGAGATATTAGAGTAAGGTGGTAGTAAAAAACCCTAAAAACAAAAACAAAAACCCCCAAACATTTGAGTGAGTCGTTATTGCCCTATCAGAAGTTTTCATTGGCTGTTCTAATTTCCTTTTTTTTGTTGGTTTTTTAAATATTCATTTTGGTGTTGACTTGTTTGTTGGGGTTTTACTTTTTTGTCTTTCATATTTACTGCAATTGTGTGTGGTGTGTGGTGGAGTGAGCAAACAGCCAACAAAACCATATAGATGCTATTTTCATGTAACAGCATTTTTTTATTTGGCTCAATTTAGTTAAGTACTGTAAGTGAACCCAGATGCACTTGATAAACAGTTTAGATCACTCATAAATTTTCACAGACCCCTAAACATTTTTTTTATTGTACTATACAAGTGTAACATATAGCTTTTTAAAAATATTGGCCTGATTCCCACATATACTCTGATAATAATACTGTATCTCAAAAAAATCCTAAATTTAATTCTACATCAGAGGTTGAATTCTCTTGAAGACAATGTTAAATATCAGAAGAAAAAAAAAAAAAAGAAAAGGAGAAATTTTCTGATACTCGTTTGACAAACAACTATGCATGAAAGCGAAAGTTCTGCATATGGACTTATTTTTATATAGGTTGTTTTTTGTTTTTTTTTATCTTGATCTCTAGTGAATTAATACATCCTAACAAGTAGAAGCTGTGTTTAAAGCAATACTTTTTTGAGCATGTAAATTAGCTGTCAGTCTCCACTTGAAGAAGCAGTATATCAAAGACCCTTTTATTTTCAGGATTAAATTAATTATTTAATTAATATATTTAAATTCTGATTTTTCAAAATATTTTCTTATATTCTTGTAAAAGCTCTAATTACCAAATATTACACTATTGTATCACATTTTTAAAATAAAATTTTAAAAATCCTTATTCTGTGGAATTAATTTTAAGAACTTTCAGAAGTATTTATAGAAACTAAATATATATATTTTCAAAACTAACCCTTGTGATGTGGAACATAAAACCTGTATTGACTTGTGAAATATATTTTTCCTTTGACTTTCTGCAATTTTGACAATATTTTTTATTTCATTATCATATTTAGGTTTTCTCTGGATCGTCACACTGACCTCGACAGGATATTTAACATTCATTCTGGAAATGGGTCCATCTATACTTCTAAGCCACTTGACCGTGAGATATCCCAATGGCACAATCTTAGTGTTATAGCAGCTGAGATAAGTAAGATAATTTGGTTTTTCTTTTTCCTTTCAGTTTTCCTTAGCCTATAAAGTTACAGCTGCAACTCTGTGATGAACACTCCTTTATTTCCTCTGTTCCCCTTTCTACTAGATGTTTTGCAAAAATGAATTGTGGGGTAGCTTACAGCAGCTACCTCATTGCTCTTTTTTTCATCTACCTCCATCATTGGCCTTTAGTGTCCAAGTTACTTCTGAAATGTTAGACAATTAAATAATAAGACTGGATTAATTATTTTTATTTCTTTTCTTGGAGGACAATAACCTGATTTTGCTGTTAAAATAGCCAAGTTTAGCATAGCAATCCATGGTTTTGTCTCTATTATTTTCTTCATTTCCTTAGAAATACTTTCATTATCTCTTCCTATGGTATCTACATCTACAGCTCTTACAATCAATATCTTACAAGTTCCATTCAGTTTGATCCTGAGGTTGTAGTATTTCTTGGACCATTTAAAATAACTCTCTGCAGACATTTCCATGTTAAGAGTATAAAGAGAAGAGCAGATATCCTCCTAAACCTACTACATTATTGAGAATAGCTTTAATCAATGGACATCAAATTCTATAAGGGATAGAAGTTAGATCTTTGAAATCAGGAACTAAGAACCAATTCCTTTCGAAGTCACTAAGTTTTTAGGGCTAATACTGTAT